>BGPR01008850.1:27367-41614 GCA_013235015.1 Araneus ventricosus | reverse complement strand
CAAATTAAATCATCATCAACTGCTACTCATTAGTTATGGGACAAATTAAATCTCTAATCAGCTACTTACTATTATGAGACTAAAATTAAATCTCAACTGTCACTATTATTATGGACAAATTAAATCTTACATAACTGCTACTATTATTATGGGACAAATTAAATTCATCAACTGCTACCATATTATGGGACAAAATTAAATCTATCAACTGTACTATTATTATGGGACAAAATTAAATTCATCAAGCTAGCTACATATTATGGACAAATTAAATCTACTCAACTGCTACTACTATTATTGGGACAAATTAAATTCATCAACTGCTACTATTATTATGGGACAAATTAAATTTCATCAACTGCTACTATTATTATGGGACAAATTAAAATTCATCAACTGCTTATTATTATGGGACAAATTAAATCTATCAACTGTTCAGTACTATTGTGGGACAAATTAAATTCATCAACTGCTGCTATTTTATGGGACAAATTAAATTCAACTGCTGCTATTATTTGGGACAACAAATTAAATTCATCAACTGCTCCATATTATGGGACAAATTAAATTCACTCGCTGCTATATATTATGGGACAAATTAAATTCATCAACTGCTGCTATTATTATGGGACAAATTAAATTCATCAACTGCTGCATTATTATGGGACAAATTAAATTCATAACTGCTGCTATTATTTGGGACAAAATTAAATTCATCAACTGCGCTAACTATATTTGGGACAAATTAAATCTCATCAACCTGCGCTATTATTATGGGACAAATTAAATCTTAATCAACTGCTATTATTATAAGCCAAATTAAATTACAACTGCTGCTATATATGGGACAAATTAAATTCATCAACTGCTGCTATTATTATGGGACAAATTAAATTAATCAACTGCTCTATTATTGGGACAAATTAAATTCATCAACTGCTCTATTATTGTGGGACAAATTAAATTCATCTTCAACTGTTATTATTGTGGACACAAATTAAATCTTATAACTGTTCTACATTGTAGGACAAATTAAATCATCAACTGCTACTTTATTGTAGGACAAATTAAATTCATCAACTGCTGACTATTATTATGGACAAATTAAATTCACAACTCAAGTTACTTCATTATTATGGAATTAACATCAACTCTCTACTATTATTGTGGGACAAATTAAATTCATCGCTGCTACTGATTATGGAAACAAATTAAATTAATCACTGCTGCTATTATTCGGACACAAATCTAAATCTATCAACTGCTGCATTATTATGGGACAAATTAAATCTATCAACCGCTGCTATTATTGGACAAATTAAATTCACTGCCACGTTACTGTTTGGAACAAATTAAATTCAATCAACTGCCGCTATTATTCGGACAAATTAAATCTACTCAACTGCTCTATTATTGGACAAAATTAAATCTAATCAACTGCTACCTTCATTATTAATGGGACAGAGATAGCATAAAATGATTTCCATACATTTAGGTTTTTTAACTTCTATTTTACTTACTTAAGATGATTATAGTACCTGTCGTTTATCAATATTGCAGTTAATTCCTTTTTTTGAAATTTTCAAAGAGGTGAAAATACTTTGAGTCTTATCGCAACACTGACAAAAAATATTTATTCTTATTTAACATCCGAAGTACTGAGTAGAGATCGATGTTCTACCAGATGTGAAAAAAATATATATATTTGTTATTGGTTGCGAAAAATTGACTATTTTCTTCTCTTAGAAATTTCAAAAAACTGAGATAGGTGGTGTTGAGTTAACTGACGATTATGTAGTTCCGGAAATGAACTGAGTCCAAAAGAAGTAGTATCTTTAATGAAGAATCGTTGGATTAAGAATCTTAGTAATTCTTAAAAAAAACAACTGTTTTTACGAGAAAGATAAAAAAGAAAGCTTACTTCCCAGAAAATAGAACTAGTAATTTTAAATTACGTGTGAATATTTTTAAATAAATTTACATTTATTTTTAACATACGTTTAGTCTTATTTCCTACTTATTATTTCCATTATTTGATCAAAGAATCTAAAATACGCAGTTTCAACTTGCTAGCTTCCCCCCAAGTGTGTATTGAAAGCCTAAATCAAAGAAATTTTAAACAGAAATTTTGAAGATTTTCTGTTGTAACATTATGCAAACGATATATTTTTTATTTGGAAATTTAGAAGTGGGTGAATTTCCTTAGAACAAGTTGAAGACTAGTAGGTAATAATGCTTATTCCTTTGAATACTTTAAAATAGGTATGCGCTTCCCCCTTTTTTTATGGTCGTTTCGGTTCTTTAGCCTCCTTTATTCCAATCCATTTGATCTTCAATGAACTCATGAATCTGTGCAAAAAATGATCACAGCTTATAATATCCACGTCGTTATTTAGGACAATAAACGGATTTAGCCGGACAAAACTAATTGGAAATTTCACACCAACACCATTACACCTCTTAGAATTAGACCATTGTATCTTTTATGAATAAATAAATGCAAAAGTGCCGTTTTCATCGCTTTAATGATGCCATCGTGTTAATGCGTAATAATGTAACGATAAACTACAGCACGAAACCGACCTAGATTTTAAAACAGGAGATCGTGAGTTGTACGCATGAATCTCCATACATCTTAATTACCTAATGGTGTTAGAGAACATAAGCTTTATCAGATTAATCATGATGTTTTACTCACTCCTAGCTCTGCACTAAAAGGCGTCAGTCGCCCCCACCCAGATAGCGTTTCAATCTGGATCAATAGGAATCATGATGATCGCAACCAAAGGGAAGCTACACAACGAAGGCTAATGAATGAAATGAACGCTGCGTTTCACTTTAAAATGCCGAATTTCTTTTTCATTCGACTGAAAATTGTCGAAATTGAGAAATGAATCTGGCGCTGTTGTTGTTTAGTGAATGGAAACGTAAAAAAAGAAAAGTTTTTAAGTGCAAAAGAGAATAGTTTAGTGTGTCATCGATATGGATATTTTGTTCGTGAAGATTTTAATCGGTTCGCAATGTTGCCAAAGTTCTCAAGAGAAATTCTAGTGATAAAGTGTTTCAGATATTAAAAAGAAAGGTGGAAGTGGCAGCCATTCATTGGGAATTTGCATGACTATTTTTAAATATTTTTTGCTTGTTTTAAATTATTTCTAGTAGCTAATTTATGTCTTGCTGCTGAAAGATCATGAAAGGTTAATTTTAATTTTCAAACTTTTTGATAATAAGGTATGACGTCATCCCGTCCTCATTTCAAACATGGATATAATTTTAACACGATGCACGTGCTTTCTTCCTTTTTACATTCGCGGCATTTTACTAATTATAAACCTGATAATAATGGGGTCAATTCATGTGACGTCACGCCTACAATAAAAACCTAACTGCGCATGCCATCTACCATCTAAATGCATTTTGCCCAACGTTTGCGCCTCCCAGCTTCAGATATTCTTTTTTTCTCTATATTAAATTTGTACACCTCTCATATATTTGTATTCTCTTAATTTATCGTTAACTAATGTTTCATTTTCTTTTTAACCCACTTGAGTCGGGCAACCTACCAACCGCGTCTCAATTATTTCATATAATTTTGAGGGCTACTAAAGGGTTACAATATATTAGTATACTCTATAATTACCCGTCATCAGATGGCAGATACCGTCCATTTTTGAGTTACAGTTGTCAGCGTTCAATCCATTGGTTAGCAAAAAACATGTCCGTTTTTTAAAGGGTTGCGTTATATTAGTATACCCATAATTACCCGCTCGATGCAATAGTATTGAGTAGTACCTTGGAAGCAAATACCCGTCGGTGTTTTGCATTCGCAATACCTGTCATAGGTACGTGCCATTTTAGTTACATCGGTTCAATCCATTGGTTACAAAAAATACGTCCGGTTTTGGAGGGAGTTATACTTAGTATACTCATAATTACCCGTCATCAGATGGCAGATACCGTCCATTTTTGAGTTACAGTCGGCGTTCAATTCCTTGGTTACAAAAATACGTCCGGTTTTAAAGGGTTAAGTTATATTAGTATTATACCTCATAGAGTATACTGTTCTTTAGTTCATACACCGTCAAATACTAAGTGTAATAGTAACTACAATACCGATCAGATCGAACGTCCTTTTTTGAGTTACAGTCGGCGTTCATCCCTTGGTTACAAAAATACGTCCGGTTTTAAGTGCGTTATATTAGTATAGCCGCATAATTACTCGTCATCAGATGGCAGTACACTGTCCACTTTTGAGATTGCTAGTCCCCGCAATCTCTTGGTTACAAAAATACGTCCGGTTTTAAAGGGTTAAGTTATATTAGTATACTCATAATTACCCGTCATCAGATGGCAGATACCGTCCATTTTGCTAGTACAGTAGCGTTCAATCCATTGGTTAGCAAAAAATACGTCCGGTTTTAAAGGGTTAAGTTATATAGCAATACGTAACTGAACGAAGCATCAAAAAAGGCCAAATTTGACAAATTGATTGAAAACGTCATTTGCTATTAGAAAAACAACTATCCTTCATGAAAACGAATCCCACTTGATAGGCATATCTTCAATGCTCTATTATTAAACTAAAATTTAGGGAAAGAAATTTAAAACATCCTTGTGCTATTCAGGAGCTATTTCGTTTGACAGCTCATTATATAGCATTTGAAATGCGTAAGTAAATGAATAAGTAATTAAAAATTGTTCTAAAAGTCATTAACGAAAATAAAGCCCCAAAAGGCCAAAAATGAAATTTAAGGCCAAATGAAAATTCCTATGGCCAAGGGTTTTGAAAAAGGCCAAATTTCCATAATTTGGCCTTAAAAAGGCCAATACGGCAACCTTGGACGCTCTTATGTTGAGGGAATTGATAAGAACGAAATGTTTTATTAATAGTCTTATGTATTTTGCCAACGGAAGGGAAAGTTCCTGCTTGGTTTTTGATACACTGCAAGAACAATCTCATAGATCATTAAAAAGAAAGTCTTTAACATGCAACAATCTCATAGCCCCATAAGGCATTATCTTTTAAATCTTTCTCATTGAAACTATATCTTCATGGAGACTAGACCAATTTTCATTTTGTGTTCTCGTATTGAGCTGAAACCCATCCCAATATTTAAGGTTCACTCACAATTTTTTTCTGTTTCTGCCACAATAGCAGAAAATTTTCTGTTGCGCTTCATTGCAAAAATAAATTTTGAATAGAATGCCGTTAAGAAAGACCGTATTAGTGGGTTGTGTTGCCTTTCCTTTAGTATGTTCCTTGCTCTATGAAATATCAATAAATTAAAGCTCAAAATCTACGTCAGATAAATCAGAGAGCTGTCGATGTGAAATAACGGGTGTACTGTTCAGCAACGGATTCCGAGACTACCACTTTGGACGATTTTACACCGGAAAAGAGTGTCACGCAATTAGTCATAAGAGCGCATTTCTGGAGTTCTTTGTTAGATAACGATGAGTAACATGTAAACATCACCCTTCCATTCTTCACTTTCCCCCTATTTTGGTAAAAATAACTCCGCCCAGCGCATGCGCAAAAGCGAGGAGGGTTTCCGAATCCTTTGCTACACAATAGTACCACTGCTTCGAACTACAATTTAGACATTAAAGTTGTGTACCTCCACAATTCGGGACATGATGATTGTGAATTAATTCCAAAGGAAATGTGTCATTTATTCTGTTCATTATGCCTTTTAATAATTTGGGTAATTTTGGGCCTCTTTTAATAATTTTGCCCCCCTAATAATAATTTTGGTCCCCTAATAATAATTTTGGTCCACTTTTATGTTTAATGAAAGTTAGATCAGTACCTTTTCGCGACAAAGACATCAAGTCAATGTATAATGCACGAATGATGTTGTCTTTCATTCTTCCAAACAATGGCGTAGTGAAAGGTGGGGGGAGGAGGGGATGTACATGCCTCGGACGCGAACCTCCCGGGGGGGGAGCATTGTGAAATCAAAATATTAATGTGTTTATTTCGTTCGAAGGCAACATTTTTCCTTGCTTGGTCACTTCTTGCAAACTTATTATTTTTTTAGCCCTCTGACTGCTTATCCAGCGATTTCCGCGAGTTGGAAGTGAGTCTATTTTCCGCTGCTTCGTTCGATTTTCGCAAACTGATGGGTAGTATTTAGTACTTTTAAAACCTTGAATCAAATTATACTCATAAAGCCTTGGATGTAAATAACAATTCGCTTGGTTCAACGGTATTTGAACATGTTTTCAAACGTTGCATCTAAATAGTAATTTTAAAAACTTACGCAGTCAGAGAGTTAAGCATATACTGATTTGATTTGAGATTCTATTTATTTGTTTTCATTTAGTGCAATTCCTTTTATCAAAATTATTTTATTAAGAAGTTTAAATTACAAAATTACCATTGTATATAAATTTCTCCTTTTCTGTTACGAAACAAATATTTTTCTCTTACATTTAAATAAGTAATCTTTTCTTCTATTAATAACTTAATAATTTACGATATGATATTTTCAAATGTAAAAATCATATAACAAATTTATTTTACTGAAACAAATTTCGTCCATTCATTTGAAGAGTTCAATATGTGTGTGTATCATGAAAAAAAAATAAACTATTTAATCTAAAGCTTCTAAATTATCTTCGACCATATAATAAAGAATTCGAATCCTAGAGTCTTTGAAATAAAGTATAGCGACAAAATAAAATTGCGAATTATTTGAAATTTTTACTGACTTGCAAATTGACAATATCAAAAAGAAATAAGCTCCAAAGTGCTTTATTGTGTATTTTCATAAGCTTCTGAAACAGCGCAAATAGTGAAAAATAATAACTTCAAATTTTAAAATGATGAGCAGCAAGTACGAACTTCTCCATTCTATCATTTTATTTATAAAATTTCTTCCTAGGAATTGAGAGAAGAGTAAATACGGCGAATAACTAACTCCTTTATTGTCTTCTTATCGAAATTTAGCGCACCTACTTACTTTTCTTTAATCTTCCTCATCAGATTTTATTTTTCTGAAAAGAAGATTTTCACCTGGAGAGTGGAGAGAAGATTTAAATTGAAAGCACCTCCTACTCAAATTCTTGCAACCTACTTCTTAAAAATGAGAACGTATTATAAATCCGACACCGCTCCTGCATTTGCATTCGAGATTAATGTCGGAAAAGAGATTTAATCCTTTGACATACACAGAAAAAAAAGTCGTCTGCAGTTCTGTTCTCAAAAAAAGAGCGGGAGTTTTCTGTTCTTAAATTGTTGTAATTTAAGAACTGCAAAACGGCGGAATTTTAAAAAAGTGTTATGAAGGGGGTGAAAAAATGGCACTTCTTTATTTCTAAGATGTTTATCTTTTTATTATTTCATTTTTTGCAAAAGAAACAAGGTTGAAAATATTAAAAAGGAAATTTATCAGATAAAATTGCTATCACACAGGAAAAATAATGCTTTGGAAATTCTGGAAATATCTTCAAATCTTTGATTGAAATAATATCTTGTCCTAAGATTTTCGATAAAAGATCGTTCAGAATGAGAGAAAGAACCAGAGAGATGATTATTTTCTCGAAGGAAGAAAAGAAAATGGCATAAAATATTGGAAGTTATAAAAATTTATGAAACGTTTTTATGAATAAATGCTTGTTATGTACATTAAATAATAAAAGAGAAAAAGTATTGATGAACATCTGAAGTTTTCTAGAATTATATTTTTATTTGACATTCATTGATATAAATTTTTATAATGAAAATCAAATGAAACTATGAATTAATGGTATATTATTTTGTTGTAGAAAACTATAAAAATTCATTTTCTTAAAAAGTATGAAACAATTTCCAATAAATGTGCTATTTTTCATGTATTGAAAAAATTAAGAAAAAATCACATATAATTGCTACCGTTATCAAAAAGCTTAAAGAAAAAAGAAAAAAAAAACCAGTTCTCAGTATTAATCATACTTAACAATGGCATATTCAGAACGCAAAATATTTAAAGTGTGTAATATTATGACAACACAGATATAAAAATGAAACCATTTAATAATAAAGTAGCATATAGAAGTAGAATTTAATCATAGAAACAGAAAAAATAATGTACCATTGAAAAAAAGTTTTTAAAAAAGTTATAATCGTCTGCACTTACCTTCTGTCATCAAATAATAATAATAAGAAGAAAAAAATATTGAAAATGGGGGGGGGACTAAGGTTGGAGTCAGCTCTCGTGACGTCACAATCATATGCCTAACGTCTTTGCGTACGTCATCTAAGCGCGCATTGTCTCAAACTGTTTTATGACGTCACATCATTTTCCCACCTGTAACCTATATAAATAATTCCAAAGTTATACTGCCGTTATGCTATTGGCACATTAGCTTGAATAATGTCACATACCAAATCATAAGTAATTTTTAGAGAATTAATCGTCATAAAATGTATGTATTAATATCAAAATTACAATTTGTCTTTAAATTTTAAAACAAATCTTCTGTTTTGTTAATGCTGTCATGCTTTTACTCATTGTTCTCTTTCACTATGAAAAAAATGCTTTAAAAATATTCAAAATATCATTTGGTTAAAAAGAGCTATCGTAAATGACTGTGAAATTATCAATGTTATATACAACAAATAATAAACGTAATAATAATAATAAATAATATAAATAAATAATATTTTTCAACTTTTCTTCAAATGTAACAAAAGAGTTTTAATTTTCTTAACTCACATGATTTTATTATTTAATTCCATCAATTAGTCCATATGGTCGGGTCTTACAAACTAAACACTTTGAATTTTTACAGTTTCTATTTGCAATTATTGGGGGGAAGCAATTTATTATGTTTTATGTTAGAAAATTCAGAAAGAACAACAGAAAACAAGTTAAGAAAATAAGTCGTGCGAATGTTCTCTAGGTAAATAGACATATTATATTGTAACATAAATCAAAACATTTATAAATAAAAATAATAATTATTTGCATGAAAATGATCCAATTACAAACGAAAATATCTCCACATATAATCAAACATCTAACACGTTAATTATATACTAGCTGTTATGCACGGCGTAGCTCGGGATTAAAACACTTTTATGTCTAATATTTTTAATGAAAAAACTATTTTTGTATAGAAGATTATAATACAAAAATTCCGTTATCGTCTGAAACGTTTTTACTTCAAATTTCGTTCAAAAATAGTGAAGTGTAAGAAGGATTTTGTCGAATGTTTTGGGTCAATTAATTAAATAGTTAAATTTTCATTAATAAAAAGTGTCAAAATAAAACAGATGAATAGTTGTTCCCGATATAAATTATGAATCGTCTGCTTTTAAACTTTTCTTTAGTATTCTTCCAGAATTTTTTTTTATATTTTCTAGCAACAGCTCTTCATACGTATTCTTGTTCTTTAACAATAAAAAATGCATTGTTACAAATTGTGAATTTTATACACAATTGATTTTTTTTAATTATTGAAATGAGAGCAACAAATTTGAACGCAAATAAAATTTGTGTCACTGAAAAGCTATTTTTTAAATTTTAATATAGTATAAAAATAGTTATTGTAACATAATATTTTCGAAATATATCACAAAAATACCCCGCAAAATCTTGCTTAATTTTTAATTTTAAAAAAAATTAATTAACTTTTGGGCCTTTTAAAGTTGACAGTGATCTTTCACTGCTTTTAAAAATATTTACAGAAATAAAAAGAAATTTGATCAAAGTCTCACCGTTGCCTAGCAACGAAGTATCATTAAATTTGCTTATTTAAGAATCGCCTGCTGTGATAATTTATTTATTAAATTTTGAAAAATTAATAAAAGTTGAAGGAAACATTTCACAGATATAAAATTGATATCATTGAAAAGGTAAAATTTTGAACTTTAAGATGGTATAAAAATACTTTTGGGGGGATAATTTGCTTCGAAGTTAATACGTAAAAACGGTTTCGGTTCATTTCTAATTAACTGACTGTTTAATTAACTTTCGGACTTCGAAAAGTTGGCAATAATTTTCCTCTTGCCTTAAGTAATAAGTGTGCAAAGTTTGGTTGAAATTGCTGCAGTAGTTTAGGAGGAGATGTGAAACATACACACATACGCATCCACACTGACTTTTATTTATATTGAGATTTTATGCATTCTTTTTCTTTTCTTTCTTTTTTTATCACAGAATCAGCTAAATTATTTGTTTACAAAAGCCAGTTTTGTAGATTGTTTCTACCCTAGCACATCAATAATAAACAAAAATTAATTATTTCAAGTGCATAAGTAGTGAGAATCCTTAAATAAAGGGTAAAAAAGAAAAAGAAGATGTTGTCCAATTTGTCACTGACTGAGACTGGAAAGCAAAAGAATAGAAATCGTATAACAAATGTAATTCTTGTTTCCAATTTGGCGCCGTTCTTTGTTCTGTTCTGCAGATCAGCATATAAATGATATCAAGACAGATACATAACGCGAATAAGAAAAAAATAAAACAATCTAAAACAAGATAAGTTTAAACCTACGACTAATTTGCAGCTTTTAATTTTTTGTTTTATTTCCTTTCTTTTTTTTAAGTAATGTATGTAGTTTTTTGAAATATGTTCGCTTTGCGGTGGCTTTGAATGCTTTCTCCTGCTAGTCTTCTTTCTTTTTTTTCTAAGTGGATTATATTTTCGTAATTTATTAAATTTAATTAAATGTCAACACAGGCTGTTAATTTTCGCTTTTTTATAACAGTCTCAGAGATAGGAAGCAAGGGCCTTCCTTCGTTTCAAAACTAGTAATTAAATAAGTTGACATTAATTAAGAGTGGAGATCTTGCAGTTTTATTCGTAGTAGGATATTGTTCAAAAACTGGGAAACTGTAATTACGTCAAGATTTTGACAAATTATGGGTAAAACGGTTTTTGCCAAAATTTAATTTTAATATTTTCATTTATTAACACTAAGTGATTTTGATTCTTTATTAGTTATATCATAAGTAAGTTTCAAAATTTTGCAAGAATTCTGGGTTTATTTTTAATTGCTCAAATAAAGTAAGTAATTAATAGTTGCACCCAATACTAGATTATTTAAAAAAATTAATTGGAAAAATTTAAAACTCTTTAAACGAATAGTTCACGTGGATTATATACCTGAAATGGCATATATAATATCCTAGGGTTTACTGAATTGAATTTTCATATTGTAAGCAACCTATAAAAAATTGTGACACACTTTTAGTTGCCTATAAAAATACAACCTATAGAAAACTGTGACACACTTTTAGTTGCCTATGAAAATACAACCTATAAAAAAGTGTGACACACTTTTAGTTGCTTATGAAAATACAACCTATAAAAAATTGTGACACACTTTTAGTTGCCTATAAAAATACAACCTACAAAAAATTATGACACACTTTTAGTTGCCTATAAAAATACAACCTATAAAAAATTGTGACACACTTTTAGTTGCCTATAAAAATACAACCTATAAAAAATTATGACATACTTCTAATTGCTTGTTGCTCATGAAATTTAGAAGATTGAATTATGTCATAAATTAATATAAAAATAAATGTATAATTAAAAAAGAATTATCATCACTCCAAAACTATGGCAGACCGAAATGACCCGCCAGTTATGAGAACTTATAGAGGAGGACAAACTCCCAGGAATAATGGACGATGGCCAATGGTCACAGAGCACCAAGATTGAATGAGGAAGACCGTCCAGTTAAAATCTGATTTATGCAGAGAACTAATGGAAGATGCTATGATTTGCAGATCAAATTGCTTGCAATAAAAAGTTTTCTGAATTTGTTTTCTGAAAGGAATGTAGCTAATTAAAAATATCAGTTCTGAAGCTATGTCTATTAGATTTTCATTTGCTTTACGGTTCCCAGTTATGCATCTACAGTTAAAATGCGGGAAGGATTTGGTTTAGCATGATTTGCCCACCGACTGCATTTTGGAAACGTAAAGAAAATTGAAATGGTACAATCAGGGGTGATTGTGGCTTCATGAAAAAATACCCGAAATTTTAGCAGGAAAATTATGTGTATGGAACGGATATGTATTCATTCATTCATAACGGCGCAGATTCAAGTTTTGCATGCAATTTTTAATATGCTTTTTTCACGTAAGAAATTGATTTAATTTATTTTGTCTTAGTTCATGAGTTTTCAGTAACATTCTATAACACGCATGAAAAGAAACCACTAAAATTGATAACAAAACAATATTAAAAATATAATAACATTTTGTATGAATTGCATTAATGAATATATATATAAATTCTTATGGGACCATTCTTAAGTGAGGTGGTTTATCTTAGTTATGGTATGGCATTTTCTAAAAAAATCATTTGGATTGACTCAGCATAATCCAAAGTGGTACTTACGTATTAACGCCACCGAGGCTACAGATTGGCGGTAATGCGCCAATAAAGAGCAATCTTGTTTACAAAAACCGCCAAATTGGCGCACTTAAAAACCGCCAAATTGGCGTTAATACGTAAGTACAAAAACCGCCAAATTGGCGGCACTTAAAAACCGCCAAATCTGTAGCTGCGGTGGCGTTGGCGGCACTTAAAAACCGCCAAATTGGCGTTAATACGTAAGTGCAAAAACCGCCAAATTGGCGTTAATACGTGAGTACAAAAACCGCCAAATTGGCGCCACTTAAAAACCGCCAAATTCGCGTTAATACGTAAGTACAAAAACCGCCAAATTTGGCGGCACTTAAAAACCGCCAAATCTGTAGCCTCGGTGGCGTTAATACGCAAGTACCTCCAAAGTAAACAACAAGAATATATGGAAAAAAATTCCCCCTAGACGTAAATTTTTCTTCCTGGTATGGATTATAATTTGTGCAATCCGTAGTAGAAGCCGAAATTGCATAGAAACTACGGAGAATCCGTAGTAGTTTGAGTCTTTGGCACTCTTAAGTTTTAAAAAATAGATTTATCAGAAAATACCGGAATTCCGGTATTAAGGATGAAGAAAATACCGAATTTCCGGTATCATACCGGAACACAATCACCCCTGTGCAATTAAATTGAAATTCTGTCTGTTTACAGTTATTATCGGTTCGGTTCCTTTTATAAAGTCAATATTAAACGAAACTTAATATGTTTTAAAAAACTCATCTAATATAAATCATTTACGCATAAGTAAAAATCGAGATATTAGAAGAAGAAAAAAGGAGGAGAAAAAAAGGGAGAGAAAACGACAACTGGACGCCTTGTTATTCCGAATTACGCTTGCTGAATAAGAAGTTATTTTTCTCTACTTGAGTGTACAGAATAACATTAGATATATTCATTATAATAAACACTGAATCCGGTGTTTATTATAATAATCTATTGTATTACTTGCTTGGTCATGAGGACGGCGGGAATGTTATGAAGTACTGCAAATTTGCGAAATAATCAGCCATTGTCTCCGCAAACGATTATGGTTTCAATGCGATAATGACGGCACCTTTTTATCGTCAACGACTACTCAATGAGCTTCCTAAAACAGAAATAAAAAAAAATTAAAGGAAAAACAAGATTCGAAATATCCAGTAAATGTAACGCTGCATGTGAAATAAAATTTACCTTTGTTTATCCCCTCCCCAACACCTTCCATCCCCTCAACCACTTTTGATGTATATTCTCCCAACATACCTTTATCATTAGTAACTTCCCCTCCCCCGTGGACAGTGACAAAAATAGTGATTACTTTTTGAGTTAAGTAAAAGGTGTCCAAAACCACACGCAAAAAGATAGTTTGGCCTCTCGGGGTTTTTTGATGTAGATTATCAGACCGCGTATCGGTTTCCCATCAATTTCATCGAATAACAGAGGGTGCTGTAGCGTAAGTGGCACTTGCAGACGAAAAGATATCTATGCGGTAGGTACCCGATAAGAACATCTAAGGCCACGAAAAACAAAAACGGAATCTATCAGCTGCTGCCCTTTTTCTTTTATTTTCTTTCTTTTATCGTTTGTTGTTGACTGTATGGAGATGGTTCTGAAATGTCGTGAGTTCTGGTGTGTTTGGATTGCGTAGAACAATGACTTTTAAAAATGAGAATTGAAATCATATATCAATCATCTACTGTTTTGGAATTGAAAGTCGTGCTTGTTTTGTTTTCAGCATATGCTCCTATTTAAATTTATTTCCAAACGATTTTTTTAAAAATGTTGCTCGATGGAAAAAGATTATTAAAAAAATTCCTTTGAGTGTTTCGTATTGATGTGACAGTACAATGTCCTTAAATTGGACCAAAAAAAGCTTTCAAATGCATATTTAAACTTCAT
>BGPR01008850.1:0-27357 GCA_013235015.1 Araneus ventricosus | reverse complement strand
AAAGATTGTGCAAGGAATTACCTTAAAAAAACTGGGGGCACAATTAAAATTATGCAAGGAATTGCCTTAAAAAAACTGGAAGGACAATTAAAATACTAAAACGCCGAGAAGAGCTGTAGTAGGGAAAGATTGTGGAAGGAAATGCCTTCAGAAAACATGCATGAGACATGGATAAAAGGAAAAGTTAGCAAAACGAGGCTCTAACTTTATATTTACGATTTTTATTTATTTGTTTAATCTCACGTTTCTATTTACTATCATTCAAAATAGAATGGAAATTTCTTTTTTTCGCTCTAAAACATCTAATTCAATGTGATACGAAATCACAATATTTATCAAGAGTCGGAAAAGACAGCACATCAGTTCTCGTGAAGTTCATAAGGTTAAAGTAAAAAATGTAACACGTTTCGCACTCATAACCGATTATCTCGCTTATAAGTGGCTCTACAAATATTATATCAAAGGTGAAATTATGGCGTGAAAAAATACGCCGAGCCCTTCTAGGATGGGCCATTGCTTGCGATCTGTGCTCGCCAAAGCGTAAAAATTCATGTTTTACAAAAAGGAAAAAAAAATCGCCAAAACAAAATGGACTATAATTCACACTTCCCCCACCCACTTCGCTGGAAAAGTTTCTAAAAACAACCAGAATGTGTTTTTCGAGTAAAATGGAATTGAAGATTTTTCTATGAAGTCACGTGCTTGTCTCTTTATGAATGCGTTTGCTAAAAAGAGTTGTATTTTATTACAAGTATTGTATTTTACCTTTCAAGTTTTACGCAAGAGGGCTATGACCTTTACAAGCGAAAAGGAAGTAAAGCTCGCAGTAAATAAATAAATGAAATAAAAAAACTACTTTTTTTAAAAAAATTTCAAATCGATGTTTGTTCAACTATGACGACTTCTTTCTTCTTTTATAAACAACTGAATGTGATTTGCTGATTTATAAAGCCATTGATTTCTTTTCAATTCAATGATTTCCGAATGAAACCGTTTTTCTCAATATCAGTATTTTTTTCTCTACTTTGTCCATTTGAAATATACAGAGCACCCAGTAATGATTGTTAAACAACATGTATGTTTCAACTATAGTGACACTGAAAAATCTAACTATGTGGGGGTCGTTTATGGGTTTAGTAAATAGTCCAAATTAGTGCAATAGCTATTTATTTTAGGTTTACGTTACACAAAGACAGTTTACGAAAAATAATTTCAGAAATGGAACAACGTAAAGAAAAGAATTGTTGATGGGACGCATCGCTTTCCATCGCTAGGTCTCAACGAAGTTCAGAGGGCGCTGTCTCTGACGTCAGACACAGTCAGTTATGGTTAACGTTACAAGAGCGACTACAACTACTGTTTTTTAAAAAATACTTTCTATTACAGTCGACGCTCGGTATAACGACCCTCTGCGTCCCACAGCAAAAGGTCTTTATAACGAGTGGTCGCTATAGTGGATATAATTAAAAAATGCACGCTCAGCAGTTTCGTAAAAATAGACAATTTTTGAAGAGATTCCAAATAAATACTCAAATTATTTTTTATTATTGGTATTAAATCTAAAATTCTATCAATTAAAAATATATTTCTAAAAGAGATTTTAAAGTAGAAAATAAGGGGTGTTATATGTTTACAAAACATTTATTTTCTAAAGAAAAATATCAGAAATGGTTGTTTGTCTTTTCTGCATATATGATTTTTGCAAAACATAATTTTCCATTTCAGTTAAAGACGATAAATAGTGTTCTGCATTTTCTTGCCTTTCAAAAAAAATATTTTAAAGTTTCAATAGCACTTGTAACATTTTTTATTCTAGGCTATTCTAATTTCCGCGCTGTGGTGAGTGGTAATTCCCCCCTCCCTCCTGTCAAAGTTGAACTGTAACACTGAAGACTCTACATATACGAAGCTTGGCAATGCAGTAATAAAGGTCATTTACGTTTAGAAACATGTTCTTTTTGAAAAACGTTTTCACCGGGAATAATTCACTCCGGTTTAAACCGGGTTAAAACGTTTTCACCGGATTAAAATGTTTTCACCGGGAAGAGTGACCGCTGAATTCGGAAGTTATATTTTATTAGACGCCACTGGACGGTCATCATACCGGAATTAAAATAACATAGTGCATAGGAAACACACAGTTGGGGATTTTATCACTGGTCGTTATAATGGAATGGTCTTTATGATGTGTGGTCGTTATAACGAACGTCCACTGTATATGGCATTTTTTTAAGAACGTCAGTTATTCCCTTGGAAATAACTGAATGGCCGTCGCGAAGACACGAAGAGTGGGGAAAGAGGGAACCGGGACAAAAGACAACGAAAATCGAGTATAGTAATCTTAAAACCAAAATACGAAAGTTTGTATTTATACTCTATAAATATCAGTTATAAAAAGTTAAAACATGCAATACAGTATTTATAATTCAAACGCATTAATTAATTGCCATTAATCAATATCATTGAAATAAAGTAAAGAAATGACGGAATGGAGTCAATTCACGTGCTATCACAACCACCGTAAGAAACTCCATGTTAATGTCACCTAACATTAACTAACTTCTTTCTGAAATTTGTGCAATTGATGCCAATTCCCTCTTTTAACATTTTCAGAATTTAATTATCAATTATTCTATTAATTTAACTAAATTTTTACTCCAAACGAGTGGCATCATACGATAATAAATTTCAAAAAAAATTATTAGAAGAATTCATAATATTTATGACAATTAACTATAAGTTAAAGACTGAAAAGTATAAAATAATTATAATAAAAAACCCCTACTTTTTATTATACTAATAAGAATGTGTTTTTTAAAAAAAATTTTTTAAATATCTTTTGCAGATTTTTTCAATAACATATGCTTACAAAGTTATAAACTTTTTTTCTGAATTGTTCACGAACTTTAGGAATACCCTTTATGTGAATACTATTTAGTCCATTTACCTTCAGACGGTAAAACTTTGCTAGCCCTTTTCTCTTTTATTATTCCATTATTGAAAAAGCATTAGAGATGGAATTTATTATCTCGTAAAAATGTTTAGTATCCTAAAAGACGTTACTTCTTTTCGTTTGTTGCATAATCTATGAAATATCGATGGATTTATTAAAAGGCTTCTTTAAAAGTAATAACACTACGTATTCTTTTTCAACAAATATATTCGCAATTATCTCCTCATCTACCACATCTTATTATTTGGTGTATCGATCTAACTATTACTGATTGTTAAACGCATTATTTTGTTACGCATTGCTTTTTTTGTTAATAAAATTCCTAAAATGCTTATACACTGTAAAAAATATTCATTTTTCCCCGGAATTTTTCCGTATATTTGACGGTTTAAAGCTGTTTTGTTGACAAAACGGTTTTTCACCGTTTTCCGCTCCAGCCATAAACGGTTTAAAACCGTCAGTTCAAATTCTATTTTTCGTCATACGGTATTGCTTTCCGTACGATAACTTTCCCTTTTCTTAAGTGTAATTTTATTGCATTCATTTCATGTTTTTAATAGGGTTCCATCTCCGCTATTGTTTATACATGTTGCAGTAACCTGTTGTCACTAATGAAAGCTAACCTTAAAACACGTGTTCTGGCAATAGTTGACTTTTACACCACTAGGTGGCGCCACTAGAGCTATAGTGACTTTAAAACTCAAATAGATTATTTTTACTTCATTTTATGAAGTCTCCGGTGGTCTAGTGGTTAGAGCGACTGCCTTTTATTTCTATGAACGCGGTTTCGATCCCCGGCTCGGAGGAGTTAGAAGTTTTGTCACTATCTTGCATCGAAATCGTCCAAGTAAGTTCAATTAAAAATTATATTGATTAAACTAATTGAAATTAATAATTAACCCTTGATTAATTAATATTCCTAATTGATAATACACATCAGCACATTTCAACTCGAACAGAAGGAGAAAAACAACTCAACTCAGTCAATGACGTCACTTACTTCGATGACTTAATTTTTACGGAGAAAACTTGATTTCATACGGTAAAAAACCGTTGTGACTACGGATTTACTTCGTAACTTTTACGGTTTTGCACAACCAACCCAGCTGCCAGTTTAAAACCGTAAATTTTACGGGATTTTTTTTACAGTGTAATGAGATAGGTGAACGGATGCAACTATTAATTTAATTCTGATTATTTGGAAAAGAGCAGTGTCTTTTCTAAGACAATTAGTTCAATTTAATGACATTTAATTATATATGTTTATTATAATCTCGCGAACAAATAAGCAAACTGTAATCTCAAAAATTTTTAGGGCAGTAATAAAAAGCCTTTTTATATTTACTCATTCATGCGCCAGTTTAAGAATATATTTTGGGTTAATGGAGATATAGATGGTAAAATGAAAAGTTTCCATCACATTAAAAAATCAAAAATTGATGCATGAAATAAAATTCGGAACTGTTTTTTCATCGAATTTTTCATATATTTCCATATAAAGTTTTCAATTATAACTTGTGATCAAAAATCATAACCATTGTGTTATGTTTCATATGCCAAGTTGGATAGTTGGAAGTTTTTCAGTTATAGCTTCGGAAGCTATTACTCGAAGCAAAGAAACACCTCCATACCATTTTAAAATTTACACAACTATCTTTTCTGATTTCCATAATTTTTTTAACTACATTTGATCCGCAATACAATAATCCGGCAGATACCAGACAAGAGGACGGCCGGATTAGTTGAAGTTAATTAAAATAAATTGTATTTTAATAGCAAAACCTATGTTTATTACACAAAATATTTTTAAAATGTACAAAATTATACAGAAAATTATCCTATGTATAATAAATGTTACAAAATATAATTCAAAATCCTACTGTTTGGTATGTGATAAGATCACTGAAATCCACATGCATTAACTTGTTTTCCCGTTAAAAATACCTGTACCCACAAAATGGTATGACAACATTCAAGTAAATAAACTAAGTATTATATACACTGGTACATGAGTGTTGAAGTAACTAAGTATTATATATCCTGGTACGCGATTGTTGAAGTAACTAAGTATTATATATCCTGGTACGCGATTGGTGAAGTAACTAAGTATTATATATTCTGGTACGCGATTGTTGAAGTCACTAAGTATTATATATCCTGGTATGTGATTGTTGAAGTAACTAAGTATTATATATCCTGGTACACGATTGGTGAAGTAACTAAGTATTATATATTTTGATACGCGATTGTTGAAGTAATTAAGTTTTATATATCTTGGTACGTGATTGTTGAAGTAACTAAGTATTATATATTCTGGTACGCGATTGTATTAATGTATATCTTGATAAGCGATTGGCAATGTGCAGATGAATAAACGTAATAATTAAATATACTTATAATATTTTCATTTGACGCGTGTTTACTTAATTGAAAAAAAGAAGGACAATCTGGGAAGCACAGTTAAAAAAACTGGACAGTCGAGACTAATCAGGGATAACTTGTCGCTTTCTTAAAACTAAAGCAGGTAAATAAATGCTATAACTGAAAATGCTTATAATAATTGCTTAAGTGAAAAAAGTGAGACAATCCGGGACGGAAAGTTAAGAAACGAGAATGTCCGGGCTAATCCGGGACATCTTGTCGCTTTCTTGAAACCAAACCACCTTGTCTGAAAGCACTTGGTATCCAATCACAACTTAAGAAGGGTGCACGCAGTCGAGATCTTTTCCCACTTGAGCTTGACACGATATCTGCTGGAAACAATTTTTTAACTCAAAAAAGCACTTGATAGATCTCAACCGATGAAAGACGGCTGGATGAGAAATGAGATCAGCTCTTTGTATGTCTTGTAAGACGGTTCTTGACTCTCAAGAAAGTAGCTTTACTTTCGAGTGTAGTATTATGGATCGTTGAATGCTGGTTGCATTAAATAACAAACTTGTCGAGATAATCTGGAATTTCTTTCGATGCTTTCAAGTTGTCATTTTGATCATAAAGAACTTTTTATATTTCACGTTTATTTATAGAGTTTGTTAGTGTTTGAATGTCCTCTATTTGAGTATTTTATATCTTAAAATAATTCTTGCAAAATTAGGAATTTTTTGAATAGTTAGAGTCGTCCTATGTAAGAGCTAATGCATATTGAATTTTTTTTATTAACAATTATTGCTTTTTACTCCTATTATTAGAGCTCTGCGTTGATACCGAGGTAGACTTTATCACTTGTTATTTCAAAAAGGTGACAGCAATAAATGAAAGAAGATCTGATGTCTTCGTCGTAAAGATAAAAAGCATCTCCAAAACATATGTTCGTATCATGCTATAAAAATTAAAACTACCAATCAACTTTTACTCAAAAAGGACAAAATGGAAATCGATAATGTTTTTTATCAAGATATAGAAATGTATTTTTTTTGGAAAATGAATGAATATATATGAAGTTATTCTCATTAGACATATTTGATTTCAACATAAATATATTCTAAATTCCAAAATACAAAGAAGGAGATTTGAAACGTTTAATATACTATAGGGTTTTAAATAATCGTATTTAAGCACACACAACTAATCACAATATTCTGATATTAACTATAATGTACAGGCTAAAAATTAGCAAGTAATTAAATATTTTCATTTATAGAAGTGCGTGATTTTCCAGATGAATGCAATTTTGTCGAAAGTTCATTCAGGTTTTGCATTTTGTTGTACGATATAAACAATTTAATCTTGCAGAGAAGATTCAGTATTTCTCGGATTCCCGTTTAAAATCTTATTGCATATATCATTGCAAATAATCAATGACACAGTATGAAAGTCCGGCAAGAAATTAATTTCCACCAAATGAATTTAATATCTTCCATGCAAAGTTCCAGGTGAAACAGGTCTTCCTTGCGATTGGGTGCGACAACTGTGAAAATTAATCACTAAAACCAATGACCTAGGAATCTATCATCGGGATTTCTAATATTGAAATGCAATCTTTAAAAAAAATTGAATCTAGTATTGTATTCTGTCGAAATATGACTTTATTCATATGTTCTTGAGTGTAGCAAAAATGACAATAAGCAGAATATCTTCCACGCAATGTTCCAGGTGAAACAGGTCTTCCTTGCGATTGGGTGCCACAACTACGCAAATTAATCACTAAAACCAATGACCTAGGAATTTATCATCGGGATTTCCAATATTTAAATGCAATCTTTTAAAAAAATTGAATCTAGTATTGTATTCTGTCGAAATATGACTTTATTCATATGTTCTTGAGTGTAGCAAAAATGACAACAAAAAGAATATCTTCCACGCAATGTTCCAGGTGAAACAGGTCTTCCTTGCGATTGAGTGCCACAACTACGCAAATTAATCACTAAAACCAATGACCTAGGAATTTTTCATCGGGATTTCCAATTTTTAAATGCAATCTTTAAAAAAAAAATTTGAATCTAGTCTTGTATTCTGTCGAAATATGACTTTATTCATATGTTCTTGAGTGTAACAAAAATGACAATAAGCAGAAACTGTTAAAAAATAAACAAGACAGTTTTAAACTGTATAAACACGGAATTAAATAATATTCTAAGGCAGAGGCACCCAACCTGTGGTACGCGTACCTCTATGGGTACGAAGGACCAGTTGGGGGTGCGCGAACTCCAAATCAGTAATGGCGGACACAAGCAAACATAAGGGATTAAAGGTTACAGAATTTGGTTTCCCCAAGTTCTTAGTGAAAGTTGCGCAAGTCCCAAACCTACCCTCAAAATAAGTAAAAAAGAAAGCAAAAGGAAGTGTAATTTTTGCTATCCGTATAAGTTAACGCGAAATTATTATAATACTGGTTTCATCTGTTTTGGCGTTGAACTAATACTATCGTAAAAATGGAATAAAATGTAAAACCAAAAATAAGTCCTGTATATGTTATAAATTCCAGTCGCTTGACTCTTAAACTCACCCAGGCCCTTAACGTTATTGACAGAAACTTCTTTGTATAGTTGGAGGGGTGACAGTAGAGGATACACGAAAATAAAAAGACTGATCAAGGGTTACGCAAGGGAAAAAAGTTTGGGACCCTCTGTTCTAAGGAATTGCAATATGAAACTATGATTCTGATACTGGTGAAAAAGACTGACTATATTACATGTACTGTAAATATTGAGAAGGAAATTTTTTCAGAAACTGATTTTTCTTTTTAAATAAATCGAAATATTATTCTTATTTTCCACATAAATTAGTTACCTTAAAGTTAAAAAACTGGCCGTTTGAGACCTTTTATTCAAATTTAGGACAAATCTCGGATTCTTTATTTCTATCTGCGACAAAGGGTGTAAAATTGGGATTGTTTCGGCTAATCCGAAACATCTCGCCACGTACCCCAATTAAGTAATTTTATCTATGTAAAAATTACCCAATTGGGTGTTAAGTTACTTTAATATTAACATATTTTTTAATGCGATCTCATCTGCATGTCTAGGTTCATTATGAATTGCTTTTTCTTTCTCATAAATCTTAAATATTTGATCTGATGGTAAATGCCATCAACAAATAAAAGCAGCACTGATTACCGTTCGACCTGAAACAAAAACCGTTTTACTAATGAAATGAAGATACTAAAAGGTGACTATCTTTTGTATAACAACCAAGTGAATCTTAATGATGGAATAAACTGTATTTTTCACCAAATATTTATTAGCTTAGTTCTTTTACGGATTTATTAAACGGCCCACGTAGTTTTCGAACTAGTATAATATATTCATTGGATCAAAGTAATATCAATGAAAAATTCTAAAAATTCTATTTTGCATGTGACATGTCTTAAACAATCTTGGCGACTAGATAAAAATCTAATAATTGGTGTTGAAGCCGTGTTCCATCTCAATGACAGAGGTGTGGTTGAAAAAATTCCCGAAGGTAATTTAATTTTCGATAAATCATTGTCGCCATCCATCACACAGATTCCTCCATTTTCCAATAACTAATCTATGAATGTCACTGAACTGCCGGCACCCCGTGGATCAGATAGCAGAAATGCCACCAAAAAACTACGCCAAATGAACGAAAAGAAGCCAAAAAAACATCAAGTCTTTTTGGGTGTTATGAGTGGTTTTTATAAAGAGTGAAAAATACGGCACACAAGTGACGGGGTCTTTAGAGATGCATTAAGTTTCCCAGTCTTTCTTTTGGAACCTTATTTTTTCTCGAAGGACGTAGGTCAACATTCATCAAGCAACCCGTCCGTTAAATTTAGTTGGTTTCCTTAATTTATTATACGCACCGCTTTATCTTGACAGCGGGCTCGACTTTATCACTCATATTTATGGATCACCTAAAAAGCCACACAGAAAGGCTGTGCTGCATCACGGTTGCAGCTAAATAATTACACCACCATACGCCTGCCTGGTAGGCCAGATTGGAGAAGGTTCTTCACACATATCAGATTCTGAAATCACATTCCTGTTTTACTTGTATGAGATACGCTCACTCTTTTTGACGTAGACTTGCGTCTCTCCATAGTGGTCTAATAGTGTGTCGGGAAAGGAAAAAATTATGAGGCTTTTCGTGGTATTTTCAAACGCTTATAGCTCCGCAACCAAGTAACATAGAGAGTTGGATTTAGTTTCATTTAACAGAGGAAGGTTGACATTGAATATTGCAAAAAGAATTTTAGAATTTGGAATTACGGTTTAGTCACAGTCGAGCTGCAAAGTTGGTGAAAATCACTAAACATTTTGATGACGTCACAGCGACCGATGCGCGCGCACGCAGACTAAGGCAATTCAGTCATCGATCTGAGGTTCACGCGAAATATTACTCAAGAATTGTTGAATTACGTCGAATTTCGCGGTGAAGTTAAGCGCTTATAGCTCCGCAACCAAATAACATAGACAGTTGGTTTTAGTTTCATTTAACAGAGAAAAGTAGACATTGAAGAATACAAAAATAATTTTAGAATTTGTAATTACTGTTTAGTCGCAGTCGAATTGCAAAGTTGGTGAAAATTACGAAGAATTTTACATAAATAGAGTCACATAGTGACACTAGACTAGTAATCACTATAGACTATAGAGTTAATACCCACATAGAGCTACTTTAGCCACAGAAAGTCACAGTTGAGTAAGGTAAGCAAGCCTACGCCCCTCAATCCCAGCGGCCGTTTCGCAGAGACAGCCAAACGTCGATTTTTTTTGTAACAAAATGATTCCACCTGTTATAATGAAAAGGTAGAAGTTAGAAAATAACTATCCGCCTAAACTGAGCTGTTTTCACCGGAGTTCAATCAAATCAGCAATACAAAGACTGCCAAAAAATTCTGCTTTATAATTCACAGCAATTTCTCTGCTATTGTAGCTTTAAAAAATGTGTACTTCGACTTAGTCGTATATGATTTTATTTAAAGAATTACTTTGTCATAGATGATCTTGTAATTCTGCAATGACTTTTTTTAAAGTTGTCGGTATTTATGCTTTAAGAACTTTTTCTGCTTATGCTTACAGAAGAAATTTTTTCAGTGGTAGAGTGTGATCCTATTGGTTCAGGACTCGATTCTCCAGAAAATACACCGGTACATATTTAATTGTCGTCGTGTGTCAAACATTCTCAGTTTGGTGTGCGGTGTTCAAAATTCTAAGACCCTTAGCAAAATAGAG
Organism: Araneus ventricosus; assembly: GCA_013235015.1. Classification (NCBI taxonomy): domain Eukaryota; kingdom Metazoa; phylum Arthropoda; class Arachnida; order Araneae; family Araneidae; genus Araneus; species Araneus ventricosus. The sequence continues at coordinate 16,767 of BGPR01008850.1, read as the reverse complement.
CTTTTGTTGTTTCAAAACTGTTACTTATAACAGTCTTACAAAACTTCGTTAACTTATATTTCTTATAACTCTTTATTAGTACTATTTAAAATAACTTATTTATTTAGAATTGCTATTATTTGAATAGTAATTATTGTTTAATTCCTATATATTTAAAATTAATAACAACCAGTAGTTCAAATTAAAGCAGCAAGACGCCATTGTTGGTGCTCCAACTGCGATGGCATTTTTGAGGGGTGGCCTAAATATAGAGTGGCCTAAGTATAGAGTATCAAAGGTTGCTAGCTGTAATCAGGTTAGTCGAGGAACTCATGCAGTGGGGATGGGTTTAGTTTAGCTTGAGGTATATTAACGTCCCGTTTTGAAGCAGCACGAGGACTATTTTGGGACGGACCTCGTCATTTTGAACCACAGTCAAATGACGAGGACGACACCTGAGCTGGAAGCCCTTTTTCCAAACTTCCGCGCCACACCAACGGGAGGACGTTTAGCCACTACGTATGATTTAGCGTGCAACAGGCCCCATACACGGCGGGTCTTCAGTGGAATCGGGTTTCGAACCTGGAGCCCTCCGACCGATACATTACCACTAGGCCACCGCGGCCTTACAGTAGGGATGGGAAAAACCTACTGGTTTTAAACGAAAACCGTTTTTTTTTTCGGTTAACCGGTTTTTTCGTCTATTTTTTTGTCCCGTTTATAACCGATTATTTTTTTAAATCCAATAACCGGGTCGGAAAATAGGCTCGATTGTAGGTTCGATTAGACCAAAATTTACCAAGTTATGAAGTTCTGAATTTAATCATCTTAGGCCAATCAACGACAACCGCTTCCTCGAGACGTCTGTTGGTTGGCGGATTAATGGAAGAGTCGTTATGAACAGATAAATATTGGCCAATGGATTGATTTCCTGTAAGAAACAATATTAATAATGAAAAAAAATTTACGAACAGCGTTTGTTTTTTATAAAAAAAACAAACCGAAAAGCGATTATTTCAGCTATTTTGAGTGGTTATAACCGCCAGGTGAAACCAGAGGTGAAAAAATCCTGAATAATCGAAAACCGGTTATTTTAGCAATAATCGTCATCCCAATCATGCAGTAAAAGGGTCCAGTGACTGCTAAGCAAAGGCCTCAATGATTTAAGTTGAAAATTTAGCTCCTGAAGAATTCCACAAAAATAAAGGATATTTTATGTACTGTCCATTATTTATTAACCGTTTCAGTCCGAAGACCCTTATTAGTCATTCTGAAATTTGGGAAATGTACTAATTTTAGCCTAAAATCAAAGTTCAATATATATATATATTGTAACGAAATTGTCTTGTAGGTGTACGTTAATGCAGTCCAATAAGCAGGATAAAAAAAATAAAGCTATTTATTTTACAAATATTCTAAGAAAAGAAATGTAGCACAAGTATTAAAACAGTACTCGTAAAAATTCAGAACAGAGATTACCAATAAATCTCAACGCAGCACTCAAAGGTTTCTTGTTAGCTCACCAGCTTGCTTGCAGATCAAAATCCAACTGACTCTTCTTGGCTTGGGAGCTTGCTTTTATACTTTTTCAACAGGAAGTCACTCCATTACGCAGGAAGTGACGTAATCTCCAGAAAGTTCATGAAGCCGGTAGAAATAGGTTGAAAGTTCGAGGTCCTTCTGGAAAATTCCTTTTGTCGCCAAAGTCGCCAAATATGTCGCCAAGATCGCCAAATTTATCCCCAAGTCGCCAAGATTAGCATCTCAGGGAATAACTTTATAGCTTTGTAACAAAAATTTTTAAATTGGGAGTTTAGTAGCAAAGAAGTTAAATATACTATTATCCCATTTGCCATCGTTGGGAGTCACAACGATCATGCAACACAATACGTGATTGAAATATTTCACAAAGATTGGTATTTATAAAATATAGTAGCTAAATATTCCTTAACGATAGTAGTAAACACATTTTGATTTCATACGAAAAAACCCTCTAATAATTAAACTAATTTTATTTTACATGGTAAGAGACAGTTATTTTTGTTATTCGGACATAATGAAATATTGCATTTTTCGCACGTTACTCTTGAATAGGATTGAATATATAATTTGCATCTTTTTTGCATCTGTGTGAATTCAAAGTCTGATGACTCTACATTCATCAACAAATAAACTGCTTTATCAATTGATAAAATTTCATATTTCTTTTTCGGCATATTAGTAGAATCACACGTTTGATATTTAGTTTTAAATGTTATTTTAAAAATTTCGTTGATATTTAGTTTTAAATGTTATTTTAAAAATTTCGTTGATATTTAGTTTTAAATGTTATTTTAAAAATTTCGTTGATATTTAGTTTTAAATGTTATTTTAAAATTTCGTGATATTTAGTCTTAAATATTATTTTAAAATTTCGTTGATGGTTTAGTTTTAAATATACGATTTAAAAATTTCGTTGATATTTAGTTTAAATATTATTTTAAAATTTCAGTTGATATTTAGTTTTTTTAATGTTATTTTAAAATTTCGTTTGATATTAATTTTTTTAAATGTTATTTTAAAAATTTCGTTGATATTTAGTTTTAAATATTTATTTCTTAAAAATTTCAGTTGAGTATTTAGGTTTTAAATAAATTTTAAAATTTCGTTGATATTTAGTTTTAAATATCATTTTTAAAATTTCGTTGATATTTAGTTTTAAATTTCATTTTTAAAATTTCGTTGATATTTAGTTTTAAATGTTATTTTTAAAATTTCGTTGATATTTAGTTTTAAATATTCATTTTTAAAATTTCGTTGATATTTAGTTTTAAATATCATTTTTAAAATTTCGTTGATATTTGTTTTTTTTTAAATATCGTTTTAAAAATTTCGTTGATATTTAGTTTTTAAATATTATTTTAAAATTTCGTTGATATTTAGTTTTATGTCTTTTTTAAAATTTCGTTGATTTTCGTCATTTTTAAATTTCGTTGATATTTAGTTTTAAATGTTTTTAAAAATTTCTCGTTGATATTAGTTTTAAATATCATTTTAAAAATTTCATTTGATATTTAGTTTTTAAATGTCATTTTTTTAAAATTTCGATTTGATATTTGGTTTTTAAAAATGTTATTTTAAAAATTCGTTGATATTTAACTTTTATGTTGTTTTAAAATTTCGTTGATATTTATTTTTAAGATCATTTTAAAAATTTCGTTGATATTTAGTTTTAAATATCATTTTAAAAATTTCGTTGATATTTAGTTTTAAATATCATTTTAAAAATTTCGTTGATATTTAGTTTTAAATGTTATTTTAAAAATTTCGTTGATATTTAGTTTTAAATATCATTTTAAAAATTTCGTTGATGCTTAGTTTTAAATATTATTTTAAAATTTCAAACAGTCATCAAGAAGAGTTGAACTGTGTTCATCTAACTCCGTTGATTCCAAAAGGAGTCATGACATTTCAGGGAACATAAAAACCGAAATTTTAAAATAAATATTATTCAAAAACAGCTGAAATGAAATATTTAAACATATTTAAAAATAATAAGAATTAAATTGTACCTATAATTTCATTTAAATTGTGTTAAAATTCATTTTCATTTTGGCATCTTTTGCTGAATGGAGTGAATCTTAAATAAAGGCAGTTTTTCAATAGATAAAGTCGGTAGTGCAGAAAACTATTGGTAAGAATAAAAAATATATTTGAAAAGAGGAATATGCGAAGAATCTAATGATGCCCATTTGGCATCACAGGCGGGTTTATATGCTGAACAAAAAAATAGTGAATATGATGATCCCGAATGGAATCACAGGACTGAAAGGGTTAATGATCTATTAGTCACTGTCAAAGTCAAAACGTGCATTTTATGATGTCCAGCTATTAGATTCCTCTTGCATTCCTGTTGAAGTTTATTGTTCCTTGAAGTTCTATTTTCTATTTCCTGTTCTTTGATCAGCCGAACACGCTAATTCGAATTATTTCGACCCATAAAAGATTCTTCGAGTATAACCCGTTCCATCGTTGAAAGTCAGTCTGACGCTTTTCATAAAAAAAGAATCATTGGTATTTATTCAAGCTCACAATCAGTTTCTGAAAGTTTTCTGAGGTCTTTCCTTTAACTCTATCGATACGGGAACGTCCCAAACGTCTTTATAAGCAAAAGACGGCGGCAGTCCGAAACACCCCTTTCGTTAAATGCTATTGATTTCACACCCGCAGTGCACGCTTTTTTCGTTAAAGTGGCTCGCCCAGAAGAGTTTGGGGAATAAGGTTGTTTTCTTAGAATTCGGAGAGTGCCATTTGTGATTGCAGTTTTTTTGGGGGGAAGTGAAATTTGGTTATCTTTGAAAGAGGAACTCGAACGTTCCCGTATTTTCAGATTCCTCTTTTCCGATGGTTTTAGTAATCAGCGGGTTAATTATCCACTTAACTTATTTTTTTTCTATCTTCTAATTATATGAAACACTTCTGTATTTGAAACGTATTGTCCTTTTGATTCAGCTAAGAATACGTAATATTCACGAGATGCTTATAGATTCCATGTTATTTTTGTACCGAATTATAACTTGAATTAGTTAATTTTTCTTACAAATTCCGAAATATGATAATTTGCTGCAAGTAAAGCATACTGGCAAATCAGTTAAGCAGTTAACTCGTAATCAGATTTATAGTTTCAATAAATAAAAGTTTTGTTCGAACCATCATTGAAGAAAGTATACAGAAATTTACAGAAAGGAGAAACACTGTAATAGGAAGTATTTCTGTAAGGAATACTACCTATAAGAAAGTATTTCCTCAGAAGGAAAAAAAAATAGTTGGCATGATTGGATATGAAATGATATTCATTTTTTTACCTGTAAACCATCTATTTCTGATAACTTTCTATTATTATTTCTTTAGTTAAATGTCTTTTTTAAATGAAAACTTTTCGATGTTGAATTTTTTTATAGATAGCGATTAATGCGTTTCTTGCTTTTTTCATGAACTTAGTCTTTGGTTATTTCATCTAAAACCTGCTGCATTGATATTGCGATTTTTTATGTAATAAGTTTTGTACTCTATTTGCATATCTGTACCTATTGCTAATTATTATATATTTGTTGAAGGATAGAGACCACAAATTCTGAAACTGAGTTTTGGCAAAGTTTAAAGATTTACTGATTTTAGAGACGATTTTCTAATCTTTTAGTTTATTTGAAAAAAAGAAAAAATATGCTTGCTTTGCATACTTTTCATATTCTCAGTATTGCATTTATTTAAGACTTGGCAGTTGCGGTTTTCTTTTTATTGAACTTTTTGGGAAAAAAAGTTAAAAAGATTTTGTGAAGGCATTCCAAATCAATGGAATACTATCTGTTGGATTCATATTAGCAGAACCGTCCGCATATAGCAAACGTAATTTACTAGCATACCATTCATCTCTAAAGTGAAGTTCTATGAAGCATTGCGCACATCAAATCTCCATCTGCAAGTTATATCTCGAGCATATTTCATAGGGTGTGGCCATGGCAAGATGAAGGCGATGGTGCCATACGGTTCTCTTGACTCAAAACAGTGCAAATTACATAAACCACCTGTGTGATTCACATTGATGAAGGATACCAGAACTCTTTACTTCCTTTGTCTATCCTTTATTTCCGCTTTTCAAGTGATATATCCCCCTCTTGATGCGCGCAGTAATTTTCAGTTTGGGGCTTTTTTCAAAACGAGATTCGTATCTCTCACAATACTGTTAAGATGGCTGATCCCATTACGACGGAGCAAGATTTCATCCGCAGAGAAATTTTAAAAGAATCTTTCTTCCAGAATGAGTCGGAATTTTTTGAGAGAAAGGTATATATTTGCGGACAGAAGAGACAATGGAGCTCTGAAAGGCCATTCAACTCACATTTTGGGTCGTAATCGCATTTAAGAGCCGAAACTGCCCAGAGAAATGAGCGGATGGATGCGAACATACCACCTGTTCAGAAAGATTTTGTCACGTAATAAAAGGTTGGGTTCTTGCAATCTGATACGACAGCATGTTTTTTAAAAACATTTCTTTTTCGCCCTAGGATTTTTCTACTAGAATAGTTTAAAGCACAGTTTTTGATTAGCGCCGTATACTTAAAAGCTCACAATACAGAAAATTATTTAGGCTTTGTTTGATTAAAAACTCATCAATCATTCGAGAGAAAGTGTATCTTTTGAAAAAAAGAGGATCCGCTCTGTTTAAGATCTGAATTGTGTTTATGAGTTTCTATTATATTAAGTAAGTCATAGAACAATGGCTTTATCTGAGTCTCCCAATCTCGGTTTCGTGTAAATTCTGTTTTTGATTCTGCGTCATTTTCCATCGTTTGCTTCTATTAAAACGAACGTTTAAAACGTTTTTAAAAATAAAATATAATTTCGGAACCATATTGCCTTAATAATACACTGTAAAAAAAATCCCGTAAAATTTACGGTTTTAAACTGGCAGCTGGGTTGGTTGTGCAAAACCGTAAAAGTTACGGAGTAAATCCGTAGTCACAACGGTTTTTTACCGTATGACATCAAGTTTTCTCCGTAAAAATTAAGTCATCGAAGTAAGTGACGTCATCGACTGAGTTGAGTTGTTTTTCTCCTTCTGTTCGAGTTTAGTTGAAATGTGCTGATGTGTATTATCAATTAGGAATATTAATTAATCAAGGCTTAATTATTAATTTCAATTAGTTTAATTAATATAATTTTTAATTGAACTTACTTGGACGATTTCGATGCAAGATGGTGACAAAACTTCTAACTCCTCCGAGCCGGGGATCGAAACCGCGTTCATAGAATTAAAAGGCAGTCGCTCTAACCACTAGACCACCGGAGACTTCCGAAAATCAAGTAAAAATAATGTATTTGAGTTTTAAAGTCACTATAGCTCTAGTGGTGCCACCTAGTGGTGTAAAAATCAACTATTGCCAGAACACGTGTCTTAAGGTTAGCTTTCATGAGTGACAACAGGTTACTGCAACATGTGTAAACAATAGCGGAGATGGAACCCTATTAAAAACATGAAATGAATGCAATAAAATTACATTTAAGAAAAGGGAAAGTTATCGTACGGAAAGCAATACCGTATGACGAAAAATAGAATTTGAACTGACGGTTTTAAACCGTTTATGACTGGAGCGGAAAACGGTGCAAAACCGTTTTGTCAACAAAACAGCTTTAAACCGTCAAATATACGGAAAAAGTCCGGGAAAAAAACGGATACTTTTTACAGTGTATGTTATGTTGTTCAAGTGAACTTACACGTGACAGATCATTTACAGCTGTACTTTTGGAATTACCAGACAAGGGATTATGGTTAATGAGGGTAACTTTTGGTCATTGTTACTCTTAAATATAATATAAGTATCCTTGTCGAGATTCCTTTGCCTTTTCTTCCTCTCTACAAGTTGTTATCATTTGTCATACTAGATAAATGGAGTGAAAAATTAGTCAAGAGAAATTACAAAAGAAGAAAGCATATACAGTAGTGATGCTTAAACATCGATAGGCTAGCGATACTATCGAAGCCAAGTCGATTGTATCGTGTTTTCGAAACAATCGATAGTATCGACTTTCTCAAAACTATCGATAATTTTCTCCCTAGTAATACTATCGATAGGCGCATTTTCTGGAATAGCTGCCTAAATTTAGGAATTACAAACAAACAATAGTGTTCGAAACTAGCTAATTTTTTAACTAAATTTTTAAATTTTCCTGTCTGCCCCTATACTCCCAGGTCTTTTAGATGTCTATAAATCGTTTGTCCCCCCCTCACTTTTCCACCCAATCGCCGCCACTGCGTAAAATCCCATGATTCCATAACCTGGATGCTTGAATACGCATTTATCCTGTATTTTATCCAATGCAATCTGGAAACTATAAATATTGAAAATAAGTTCCTTTACTTTTACAGTAGTTTACAGAGTGACTTTTAATTAACCTACAACTTTTAACTGAAATAACTTCTCAGAGTCTCACTAGATGGCGCCGTGAATGCATGCAGTGGCAGAGGGCGTAAAAGGAATTTGTTTCGTATCAGTTCCACGCCATTTTGAAAATGTCTCCCAAACGAAGATCGTAAATTTATTGTTAAAAATTGGTATTTATGTGGCAAAAATGCCATACTATTGCTACGGAATTGGTCTGCAACATTCAGAAACCGACCTAAGCCGTCTACAGCAATCCTAGTGCATTGCATTGGCCACCTTATTCACCAGATCTGAATCCATGCGATTTCTTTCTTTGGGGTTATATGAAAGATTTGGTGTACAAGAAGAAGCCGACAGATCTTATTAGCCTCAAAGGTCCATAATTAACTCATTTGCAAGCATTAAAAGAAAAACTCTCGAACTTGTAACCGACAACTTTGTGATTATGTTGCGCTATTGTATCACAGCTGACTGTTCTCACTTTAAAAACATGTTGCATTAGAAACCTTTTCAACGTTCTTACCAATAAAAAAATGTTTGTATTGCTATCTGCAACGACTCGAGAATATTTCAGTTAAAAGTTGCAGATTAATTAAAAGTCACCCTGTATATATGTGCACTCAACTAGATTTATTTGAATTAATCCATCTATGTAAAGATCCCAGCTTCTGAAAATGATATAATATACGAAACAAATTCGAAGTATGATTATGAAATCCGTATACTATTTAAAAAACTTCACAGCCATAAAATTTCACCATTATACAGAGCGTCCATAAACTGGCCATCGGAGTTTTAAAAACTCCATAAAATATTAATTTAAAAAGTATGCGAAATTAATTATATGAATGGATTTTTAATAGTTTTTTGCTGGGAAAATTGCATTCCTTAGTGAAAAAGCAATGTTGAGACTTGGTGTTCATCTTAAAATTTACTGTGAATGTACTCTATTATCTTTGAAATGCTGTCAAGCAAATATATATTACTGGGTAATATACATTTAATTACATATGTACTATATTACTGGGATTTCCAGGATACAATTTTTTTCCCTGCTGCTTGTTGCACATTTTTTGTACAATGGTTCTTTATCAAGTAATTAATATGAAGGCATTATTAAACATCATGAAGAGCACAATTTTATATAATTCTATGTCACAGACTTTTCAAGCTTGCTCCAGGCCTTACTTTGAAAAACAGCATGTGTATAATTTTAAAATATTAAATAAATAAGTGTATAATTTAAAAATATTAAATAAATAAGTGTATAATTTAAAAATATTAAATAAATAAGTGTATAATTTAAAAATATTAAATAAATAAGTGTATAATTTTAAAATATTAAATAAATAAGTGTATAATTTAAAAATATTAAATAAATAAGTGTATAATTTAAAATATTAAATAAATAAGTGTATAATTTAAAAATATTAAATAAATAAGTGTATAATTTTAAAATATTAAATAAATAAGTGTATAATTTTAAAATATTAAATAAATAAGTGTATAATTTTAAAATATTAAATAAATAATAATAATCGTCGAAAATAAACGGCAATAAGATACATGGAATTTCTGTGGCAAGAAATGCTAATGATACTAAAGGATAAAATTAACTTTTTAAAAAATATTCAAACTTTATGGAAAGAAAATACTTTATTTTCTTTCAATTATATTCCTGTCTGCTTGAAACAGAAACTTTCTGCTAACAAAAAAATTATAACAATAATCATTAGGTTAAGTATAATTATCAGCCGAAAGAGAAAAGATCTGTATAAAGGAATATCATTAGTGTCGGGTACAAATTATTACTTTCCTGTAACTTTGACCTAATTACACTCCGCAGCGCAAAATCAAGGCAGGAGAAATTGAATAGACTCGCACTTATTTCACTTGCAGGCAGAGAATTGGTAACCTGTTATTACTTACTAATTTGTATTTCACCATATAATTACTCGCATTTTAATCTAATCCCTTTTAGATTTTTGCATTATAAGAAATTAATAATAAACATACTTTATTATTATCCAGATTACACATAAATTTCACGCCGCGGAGGCAAAACCACATATAGGTGGAAACATGGTCTTTTCAATGCATCATTTTCATGAAGCTTAAGCATTTATGTTGCAAAAATATCATCACGCCAGTAATGGGATTGTTATTCTTGTGTAAGCCAAGGACAAATTGGGAAGAATTTTAATCTAATAGTTTGTCCATTCTGTCAATCGATTGCTTTTTTTACTTTCTCGTACTGCAAAGTACTGCAAAAGAGAGAAATATTTAACTCGTCAAAACTCGACTTGAGATTTTAGACGAATCCACGCTTTAGACCTCTGAAGTCCGAAAAACACAATGTTGGAATTATGTGTGTCAGAGAAACATAACTCGAAATTAGAGCTACGGAGATGAAATTACTGATGCATCTTTAAGCATAATTTGATAGTCTTTCTTTACATTGGTGGACAAAATCCGTCATCGACTGGAGAAATCTGTCTGTCCGCGGTCATTTGAACACTATAACTCAAAACTTGAGTGGAGCAGATAAATAAAATTTTGTACACAGTTTTATCATCATGAATGTAATCCGTATCAAAGTTTGACCAAATCCGTCGAAATGGTTGATGGTCTGTCGGACTGATAATCGCATACTTGTAAAGGTAAAAATTATATCTCCTAAACCCTTTGGCTTAGATAAATAAAAATTGGTATGACGGTTGCTACCATTAATTATAGATCTGTGTACAAATTCCGTCCCAATCGGTTAAAAAAAGGCGTTCAAATTGCATATTCAATTTTTATAATCCGATTATCCATGCGCATGCGCACTGGTAGCAATCTCTGTGCACGCGAAAGTATTACGTCACTTTGTCCTTGAGCCGGCAAAAGTGGAAAATCGGTACGCATCTCTTTGAATTTGATTCTTACCTAAATGTTTCACAATCACTATAATCTACAATGAAAAACCTTCTTATAGACATTGGATTCTGGGTTACAGTAGGTTCGGATTTTTTTATCCACGCGGGGGGGAGGGGAAACAGCACCTTTTTGGGGAAGTATACGAGAAAGTTTAGGGGAGACCACTCCCTCTGGTTTGTTATTGTTTTTAACTTCCTAAGCCTTTCAAGGTTGAAAAGGAGCTCATTGAGAAAATGTTCAACTTTTGAAGTTTGTAATATGTTTGTAAATGTTTGGGGAGAGAGTTATCAAGCTTATTAAAGAAAAAAGAAGAAATTAAAATAGGTTCATACACCATGTCTTTGAAGGCAGAAAATTCTAATGACAAGCAAAATGAATTCGTGTTTCTGCGAATTCTATTAAACCATAAGAAATTTTCGTGAATTCGCAATTTTAAAAGTCGCTTTAAAAATTCAATTAAATGGATTTTTTATACATCTTAAGCTATTGTTATCGCTTATTTAAATTATAGTTTATTTAATTAAATATTTTATAACTCATTCAATATGCTTTGCAAAAGGTTATCAAGAAATTTAAAATCTTAGCAGAAAAAAATCTGAAATCAACTACACAAACATTTAGATTGTACGTAATGCAAAGAAGGGCCATGTCAATAACCAGTGACAACTCGAGTCGAACAGTTTGGTGAAAGCTACCAGGTGCATCATTACGTTTAATAAAATAGTTCTGAATATAATCCCAATGTATTTATAAGTAATTAGTACATTTGAACAGAATTAAGTTCTAAACACCAGCTGTCGCTGTGCTGTTAACATGTATTTCATCATTCACCTGTAAATCAGTTCTCATAGCTTCTCTCTACGTAATGCCAATGCAAATTGTCATTGACTATAGTGTTGCCAGCATTCAAAATGAAATTAATGCTTTGATTTACCTGTTGAGCTCCAACAGCTAGTTGGGAAAATTCCCTTCATAATCGTGGCATCACAAATGAAAGCTGCTGTCTCCAATCCTGGTAATAGAACGACATGAAAGGTTGGATATGATGCCAACTTGTGTGTCGTTCGTTTTAACATTAAGAGTTAGTAAAATGTTGTAGATTTCCAAAATGGACGTTGATCAAATTATGACAGATTACAGAATTGAATGTGCGTCTTCAGAGTTAAACTATTCACAAGCTTTTTGACATCAAACAGTACGTATAATGACAAAACCGGGAAGAAACAAGTGTTTTACGATGCTAGAAATTCCGTAAATATTACAAAAGACATTCAATTTACAGAATATTAGAAATTTTGCGAATACTAGAACACACACTACAGTCAAAGATAACTCAAATTGCCAGAAAGGCCAAAGCAACCCGATGTATCACTACGCTAAGTTAAATACGATGACTCTAATTTTATTAGAAAGTAATTGGTATATTTTAACGTAACTTAATTTTAAGCGATATTCTATACAACAGAAGAAAAATTATTAACTTATTTACGAGTCATTTAGCTACATAGAGCTCTTTATATAGTCATCAGACATGCAAAAACACGAATTCTATCGTTCACAGGTACTGCAACTAATCACAGCTTTCTGTGTACTATGGACTTAAGTTATCACTGACAACAAAGTTTTTCCCGTGAAAAAAAAAATTTTAAATAATCTTGTATACGAATTACAAATTTCGTTCAATCTTTCGTTAACGTCGTATGCATAAAGAAATTACATGAAATCAAATTTACATTTTACTGCATTATCATATCTTCATTATGAAAAGCCGCATTTATTTTCTTATAAAGTTTAAAATATTTTGTGTTTTTACGTAACTCATGTACTCATCAAACTCCCTTTCACCTACCATTACCCACTAGGGCACAGCATTCACATGATCCAACTGCTATCATTAATTAATGAAAACTTGCGAAAATTTCGCATTAAATTTGTTAGCATTATAACCACTTCATTGTGGAAAATGCATGTGTTAAAGGATCCAGTGACCTTTGGATCGGATAAAGCAGTTTTTATTTACAGCATGGTCCATCGTACATGAAAAGCAGAATCACAGTGAGGATAAAATGAAAACTTATATATATATATAGATTTTCAAGAGGATTGAAAAGATAGAAAAGCAGCCAATGGGGATTCGTAATGACACAGTGAAACATCGAATAGAAAACATTAATACGACAACCAATCAGCTCTATTTAAAAAGGTTTGATGTTTCTGAAACTTAGTGATGTAATGTGCGAATAATCTACTCTAACAAAATTAAAATTAAATGTCAAGTAAGATCAGGTAGAAAGGGTGAAGCTCATCCCTTAGGTGGATGCCAGGGACTACACGCATATAAATTCCCATTCCGGGTTCCACATTGAGTCATGTATAAACAAAAGGAGGCAATTCAAAAGAAATAAGATATACATGTTGGTGCAATTTTTGCTTTGATTCGAAATCCTCTACTTCTCTTAATATGCTATATTGGGTGTATACCCTTCAAACGCACCAGATCTATTTTTACCCGCGACTCAAAAACTTGTCGAACTCACTTCACAGGCTAGCCAATGAATGCGCACCAGGGTACGACATTCACAGGCTCAGCATACCATCAATCAACGAAATCCCGTGAAAATTACTCATTAATTAAAAATAAACGTCAAATTAACATCTGGTAGGAAGGGTTTAACTCATCCCTGAGGTGGAGGCCAGTGGCCACTTGCATATCAATTCCACGCTGAGGTCCACATGAGGAATGAAGTCCTCAGACTGATCAGGGCGGTGCCTAGCCGATGGATGACCCGAGGCATTGGATATTAAACTATTGTCCCAAACCCGTACCCAGGGTTAATGTGTCTACCCGGAATCATTCCTCCTAGACACTTCACCACTCCCTTTCTGCAAGAAATCGCACTTCTCCAACCGAAGTAAATCACCGCGTAATTTAAACACCTCTCCGCTGTTCCTAACGCCAGGTAATTTAAACACCTCTTCTCTGTTCCTAACGCCAAGTAACATATACTCAAGGGTTGTAAGTACCATCGTCCATATTTCAAACAGGCATGGCCAATATTTTTTCATTGGAGGGCCCCGCGATTTAGGATTCTCCGTCATGGGGGGTCTTAGGGTACCCACCGAGTGCTAACGTAAAAATAACCTTGAGTTACGGCCAGTAATTTATAAAACTGCGATCAGAAACACCGAACGATTGCTGCAGACGCGTTGGTTGGTTGTTCGCAGGGTGGTTTGATGAAAAGTTAGGAAATGGAGTTTTTGATGATGAAGTTTGTGTTTCGGAATGTGTGCCAAGAGTTCACACCGAGCGCGTACCTTGAACGCGCCCTTGTGCGGGATATTTTTCATGAGAAGAAGATTAAGTTTAAAAAATGTGTGAATTGCCAAGAGGGAATTGGAGGAGTTCTGTAGATTTCGCAATGGAAGAAGAACTCTCGAAAGTTTTCAGTTTTTACAAACTTTTATTTAACTTGGAATGTTTCAGTTTGTACGGATAGAATCTTGTAATCTTTTTTCATTCACTTCGCGACGTGCTAGAGTTTTAAAATTCTGTATACTTCGGCGATCTTGATGACAATATATTATTTAAATATTTTTCAGATCTTTACTATCAATTGGTCAATTAAATCAATTAAATTTTTATTTCATATGAGTAGCGCTACCTGGTAATGAATTTCAGAAAAATTGATACATTTTAAATAAATATTCATAATAATATTTATATAAATATTAATAAATTAAAGGCTAACAAGAAAATGATAATTCAAATAAAATTTTCTCCTTCTTTGCTCGCTAATAAAACTGTGTTTTTAAAAACAATTCTTATTCCTTTTTATTTAAAATATTATCTTTTTTTAGGACACTTTCAATGGAAAGTAACAGTTAAATATTAGAAATGGTTTATCCTAGGGCTACTTAGACATCTTCTTCTCGTGATTTCTTTTTTGGGCGGAAAAAACTTTCGTGGCCCTTTTTCTGTCCCAAAAGGTTTGCCACTGGCCCAAAATTTGAGATAAATAAGGATAGAAAACATTAATTAATGTTATTATTTATCATTATGTTATTATGATATTAATTACCATTAATGATAATTAAAAAGAAAATTTATTTAAAAAATTATCAAGAGAAATTTAATGATATTTTTCACAAGAAGATTATTTTCTCAACTATTTTTGCTTACAGTTGTTGAAGAGTCTGAAAGCAAACTTGTGAAAGTTGTCTTTATAACTCTCTCAGAATCGCGACCCACAATTTAAAAAGCCCTGGTTTATACAAATTTATTTCATGAAAACTTTAAAACTTCGGATGGATTTAAAATTTGAAACAATTTTTAATTATTTATTCGATAAATACAAAGCTGATATTTTTATTATTCTATATGAGAAGAAATCTAAACAGCATTAGTAATGAAACATGAAATTAATGAAATAGCTCGCCAATTATTCTGATAGTCCAAATATATCTAATATTACACTAATTTCTTCAAAATTCTTTCTGAACTGAAGTCTTAAACAAAATGCCGACTTGTATACAAATTTTGTTAATCCTAATAAGGAGGAATAGCACGAAAATTTCATTTGTACAACATATATTCATAGAACCTCATTTAATGTATAAAATTCTGTTAAGAGAAAACTTGTTTTGAAAAAAGAAACATTAATTGGGCGATGTTTTGTATGAACTAAAAGGATTTGATTTGAATCTAAACTTTAAATGTAAACAGATTTAATTTTTGTTTGCTCTATTCAAGAAACATTTTCTAATCCAAATTCAACTGCCATTTTTATTCAGATTTCAAACACAGGGATATGTTTACAGTTTTGTACGGCTTTGTATTTGTTTAATTTAAATAAATTTTATAAATTCAGGTTACCTTGTCCTAATAGGTTCTCCTTCGATGAAAAGGCCATGAGAAAATTTTGTCGTTTTCTGGAGAGCAATGATCAAGATTATTACTCCCTTTCACTGGCTGTGAAAACGATATTTTGATCTTCGTTTGTTTATTTATTTCTAAATAGAATACATAAATATGACGCATATTTTCATTAAATTTCCTAAATGCATGTTTTATCTTATTTATTTTGTAAACAGTAAAAGATTTTATGATACATTTACCTGGAATATAAATTTTCAGAAAAATTTTAAAGTAGATATTACATTTCTTTTTTATCATTCTTTAATACTCCCTTAAATATTACTATTTACATATTAGATTCAAAGTCTTTCTAAATTTTTTTCTTTTCTGTTGTTTGCTTAAAGTGACAGATTTCCATGTTCAGTTAGGGTCTTTGTGGTAATGGTGGAGGAAGAAGAATATTAGCAAAATGAAAAAATAATGAATAAATTGAAAAATTAATTTAAAATATAATAAATCAAAAATAAGAAATAATAAGATTGCTAAAAATTCAAAATATCAGTAAGACATAAAAGAAACAAATTATATTTTGCAATTTTTAATTAATTTCTCAATCATCTCGATTTCCTTTTATCGTATATTCTTTATTTCAAAGTAAAGGTTGTAAGAATTCTTCAGGCACTACTTTTCTAGAATTAAATCAAATTTTCTTCCTTTTTTTTAGTTTACAAAGTAAAAAAAGACAGGACAAATCCTTCAAATTCAGGACAAATGAACAAAAGCGAAATTACTTGCATTACTTCTGTGACGTCTCTTGATCTAAGCAACACAAATATTCACAATTTCTCTGTATATTAGCGTACTTGTGCCAGTAACTATTAAAAAGAAAATCAGTCTCCTCTTCACACCTGTATACTGGGATGGGAAAACCTGCAGTGTTAACCTAAACTGTTTCAAACTTGTGTTTTGGTTATTTCCAGATTAAACGGTTTCAGTTATTTTTTTTTAATTCCAAAACCGGTTTAAAAAACCCTAAAAATCAACTTCTCAAGATAGGCTCGATTTTAGGTTCAGATCATGAAGTTTTTTGAA
>BGPR01008849.1:25744-39665 GCA_013235015.1 Araneus ventricosus | reverse complement strand
ACAAATTCGTCTTGTGAGTGTATGTGAATGCAGTCCAATAAGCAGGATTACAAAAATAAAGCTCTTTATTTTACAAATATTTCCAAGCAAAGAAACGTAGCACAAGTATTAACACGGCACTAGTAAAAATTCACAACAGAGACTACCAATAAATCTCAACACAATGTTCAAAGGTTTCTTGCTAACTCACCAGCTTGCTTGCAGGTCAAATTCCAACTGAACTCTTCTTGGCTTGAGAGCTTGCCTTTTATACTTTTCAACAGGAAGTGACTTCATTACAGAGGAAGTGACATAATCTCTAGAAAGTACACGAAATCAGTAGAAATATGTTGAAAGTTCGAGGTCCTTCTAGAGAATTCCACTTGTCGCCAAAGTCGCCAACTTTGTCGCCAAGTCGCCAACTTTGTCGCCAAGTCGCCAAAATGGTCGCCAAATTTATCGCCAAGTCGCCAAGTTTGTCGCCAAGATTAGCATCTCAGGGAACGAATTTATAGCTTTGTAACAATACATTTCCTGTCCACTGTTTTTCAATTTTTTAACTAATTTATTTCTTGGTTTTATGTAACAGTTAATGACTTCATCTTACCAAAAATCAGATCACTTGGTGAATTTAAAGTTGGTTGGCATAATTTAATCCATACAGTTAATAAGATGAATTATTCAGCTATTCGCCGAAAGCTGTCAGTATTTAATACACCTCTCTAAGCCTTTTTTCTCCTTTTTTAAAATATGCTATGCATGTTCTACTTTCTCTTTGTTGACAGAAAACAAGAATACCACTCCCCACAGCCCAATTATTTATCACGAAAGAAAGGGCCCTTTACAGTTTTTAAAACATTGTTAACATAACCAAAGAAGCACTCCCATAGACCCCCTACCCCAAGGAAAAGGCGAATTTCCCCTTTTCACTGATGCTATTTAGTCAAATTACATGATTCCCCCTCCCCTTATAAGTTTCAGCGGTTCAGTTGTTCGCTTGTCCGTCAGTTTTACTACTGTAAAAAGCACTAACAACAAAAAGAATGTTATTTAAACATTTCCCAAGGACAACAGCCTTCCTGCTCAGAGGGATAATCTCTTCCGTCCTGCCGGGGGTGATATAAGTGGTCATCGCGTCCCGACCTTGCACAGAAAGAAAAGGTTGTTTGAGGAACATAAAACTACTTGCTATTTTGTTTGCTTTAGAAAAGACGCAGGAATTTCTCTAGAAAAAATTCTTCCCTTTCTCTCTCTTTCACATACACGTATCGTGGGGGCCCATATCAGCTAATGTGTAAGAGGGCCCACTTGCCATCGGGCTAGCTGGCAACCTGGCCAGTCCGCCACTGTAGGAAGCCATTAAACTAACCTCTTAACTATAAATAGCTGTTGATTACGAAATAGGTCGATGACAGTGGCGATTCATCTATTGGGGTTGAAGAGCTGCAGCAACCCCTGAAATTATTTTAAAAGTCGTTTTAAATCTTAAATGGTAATTTTACCATATTGAGAGTTTGATGAACTACGAAAATGAAAGGACAAATAGTGAAAATACATCAATAAGCAGGAGATACACAAGTCAGGGCTGCTCACAAAACAGCCCTCTAAAGCTTCAAGGTTAATTCACTTCTCTATAGTTAAGGGACACTTCGGAAGACGAACCTTGGCTTGGATAATTGATCTTGGAGGTGGCTCGTCTTGCCAGGTTTGGTTCTTAGCCAACTATGTACTATTGTATTTTTTCCCCTCCCTTCCACTCGAGGCTGGTCTTCACTTAAAAGGATGTCGGTTATTGCGAAAATAACCGTTTTTCAGTTATTCAGGTTTTTTTTTACCTCCGGTTTAACCTGTCGGTTATAACCACTCAAAATAACCGGTTTTCAGGTTTTTTTTTTTTTTTTTATAAAAAACAAACGCCGTTTGAAGACAATTTTTTTTTAATAATATTGTAATCAATCCATTGGCATTGTTCATAAAGACTTTTTTAGTAATTCGCCAACCAACAGACGCCCCGAGGAAGCGGTTGTCTTTGATTGGCCCAAGGTGATGAAATTCAAAACTTCATAACTTGGTAAATTTTAGTCTAATCAAAACTAAAATCTTGCCTATCTTCCGATCCGGTTTTTCACCCTATTATTGGGGGCCGGCTTATGGGGGTTTACCCGGTTATTGGGGTCCGGTATTTAACCGGTTATAACAGGAGAAAAATAGCTTTAAAAAACCGGTTAACCGAAATAAAAAAATCCGGTTTTCGGTTAAAACCAGTAGGTTCAACCCATCCCTACCTTCACTCTCTTGGTTTGCTTTTCTTCTCTTTTTCTCATTCGCTATTATGTGGTTACGGTTTCGGTTTCACGTTACTCCTAAGGAAATTCACCAGCTTCAATACAAAATCGTTTTCTTTAGTTAGAAATCCAGGGGTCGATCCAAATTTTTTTCGGGGCCCATTTTTGTGAAAAAAAAAATATTTGTGTGAAAAAAATTATTTTTGTGAAAAAAAAAATTGTGAAATAAAATATTTTTGTGAAAAAAAATTGTGAAATAAAATATTTTTGTGAAAAAAAATATTTTTGTAGGAAAAAATTATTTTTGTAGGAAGAAAATATTTTTGTGAAAAAAAAAATTTTTGTGAAAAATTTTTTTATCATGTAAAGCCTTCAATTTTAGCAGTCATACTTCTATATTTTACGTTTAATTGCAAACGTGTTTCATTGAACCAAACATAAGCAGAAATTTGATATAATACTGGAAAAAAATATTCGTATATATAATTTGTGCAATCCTCATCCAAAAACGTTTGAAGAAGTCATATTAGAGAAAAAGGGCTGTTTTTATGAATTAGAATTTTTTGAAGAGGCCGTTTTCATGAAGTGGAATTTTGTGAAGGGGCCACAAAACGGCCCCAATTTTCGCCTGGATCAACCCATGAAATCACTCACCAGAAACAAAATAAGTTGGCATTCCTCTAAAATACAATTCTAATAATTACAATTAAAAATTTGGGGCTATTTAGAAGTGAAACTATTTTTTTAAAAAAATGTATATGAATTGTATTTCTTGAGAATTATCATTTAATTGTAATTATTTAATTATTTGTATTATTTAATTATTTAATTGTGTTTTCTTTTTCGCAGCACTACTGGTTCCTGCGCTGTCGACGATCCGTCTCAGTTCAATGCTACTTTCCAAGTTTCTAGCATTTGGAACGGAACGAAGTTTTCTTTACGGAGTATCGCCAGGTACTAAGCATCCAAAATGCACCATCACATCTAATTAAAGTTTGGTCTTTTAATTAGATAGGTATATAATTATTAGAATTTGAGATATTAAATCAGATGAAATAATTGAGAGGAGCAACTAAATGCTGGGGAAAAGCTATCACTATTGATTAGATTAAAACTTTAGCGGAAATGCACTGCAAGATGCTAGTGCGGTGTGAAAATTTGGAAAAAAGGGGGTTTCTGTATCCAGATCCGTTTTAACGTAGGACTACATTCCTCCTATTGGGGTCTCAGGAAGGAAATTGTTTCACACGCCAAAACGCCACAAAACTTCGTATGGGAGTTCCTCTATATCTCGGTAACTACATATGTTAAAAACATAACTAATGTCTTATTTTAGAGATAAAGGGTAACAACAGAAGTTGCAAAAAACTTACTTAAACTTAAAAACTTACGAGAAACAAAAAGAGTCACGCGAGTCATGTAGTCCTACGCCTTTAACATCAGCGGCTGTTTGAAAAGACAGCCTCCCGTCATTTTTTTTTTCATTTAAGCTACGGCGTTACAACTCAACAAGATGAAAATTAGAAGGCAAAATTAGATTTAAATGGAGTGAAATAAAAACAATTTGGCAGGAAATCGATGATAATTTTGAAGTGGAAGTAAGAGCTCTCGGTAAAAACGCGGGTTTGCATTTGCTTTTCCTTTGAATGCGATAAATACCACAATGTCATGGTCAGTGTCAAAAACGACCTTGCTCATGAGTAATTTTGTTATCGAAACGCGTTATCAAGGCTGCAGGCAAAGAAAAACACACAACAGAAAATTCTTACATAAAAACTGAAGGATAATTGCTTTTTAATATGCAGTTATATGCAGATATATGCAGATATATGCAGTTATTAGATTTAAAAAAATAATTGTTTCGTGAATGCAATTATTCATTCTGACAAAACATTCAAACAAACGGTACTAAAACTATAAAAATCCAATATAATTTGAAGAATTTTGATACTTTGTACTTCAAGTGTTCGAATCGAAGAAGTTCACAATTCGAAATAACCTGCGGTCATAAATGGAAGCATAACATGAAAGAGCTTTAAAAATATATTCTAATTTCAAAGTTAAACATCGTAATGGTTTATGCTATCATAAGTTACGCAGGTGTTTTGAGAATTGATTTTATGAAATAGCGAAGATAAGTTGGATTGTATAAGGCATTTTTATTCAGTCGTTTTCAATTCAGCCATCTAGATAAAATGAACAGTGTGTATTTATGTAAATCTGGAAGAATCATGCTAGTACATTGTTTATAGAATTTTCGTTTCCATCGTATAGTAATCTGTAATTCAATGCTTCTTTAATATCAAAGAAAATTTTCTCTGTAAAACATGGTGCGGTTTCTCGCCAAACTGGGAAATCGCGCCAACCATCCAAAAAGTGGCCAAATATCGACCATCTTGGATGGTTTCAAGATGGCGGCGATTCAAATGACAGCCATGGCAAAAAATGTAAATAGTACATAAAATTGTATGAAATTTAGCATGAATTTTCTCAAATTCTGGCACAAATTAGAAATTCTGGCAAAGTTTTAGGATTGCCAACAAAATGAAGAACACATTTGGCGAGAAATCAATTTGGCGAGGAAAAAAAAATTCAACTTGGCGGACCGCACCATGTTCTTAAGTCGGGCTTTCTCGTTCTTGAAGAAACCCAAAATCAATATATATAGAAACAAAATGTTTTTTAATTTCATTTTATCTTCAAAATTTTTCTATGATTATTAACCCTCTATCTGTGTAATTTTTTAAAATCAGTATTTAGATGCAACGTTTTCAAACGTGTTCAAATATCGTTGAGCCAAGCGAGCTATTTATATGCAAAGCTTAATTAGTATATGATCCAAAACTATAAAAGTATTAAGTAAACACATGAAGCCTGAGAAAATCGCAGGATAGAGCAGAAAACAAACTTGCTTCCAACCCGCGGAAATCGCGGGATACGCAGTCAGAGGGCTAAAGAAAAATGTTTGACACATAAATAAATGAATTTTAAAAAGATTCTTTTTCTTCAGCTTGGCAAGTATACCCGGGATAGAAAATGGCGCAAGATATACTATGGATTTTAGTTTGATGAACTTGGTTTAAAACTGATGTAAATAATATTGTTAATAGTTACGCGACATCTTAAACAGTTGTTGAAGAGAAAGTCGTCTGATGATTGCTACAGACGATAATAAATTTTTCTGAATCATTTAACCCTTTGAGATATACGATTTTAAAGTATTAGAAATTTACCAGTTGCAATGAAGTTCTTCACAGTTACATGTATTATGATGATACGAGGTAGTTTTTAAAATGTACCATGATGCATGAAAATGTAGGAAGAAGGTAGGAGAGTTTTTTTAGCTCACCTATATATATAACTACAAAGAGTAAACTTCGAGAGATTTTACGTGATGTTTTTATCGAGCTATCACGTAAGACTTTCTTATTCAAAAATATTTTTAGATAATATTTCTTTCATTAGTAATTTCTTTTTGAAATTTACTTCAATACTAAAAGCAGATATTCCTAAAATGTTAAATAATATTTCTTTCATTAGCAGTTACTTTTTGAAATTTACTAAATTAATTCCTAAAATGTTAAATTTTCAATAAGAATCTTGGAAGAGTCTTTTTCAGCAACAATTTACGATTTTCCATCAAAGCAGAGAACAATTTAGTAAAATTATTTTATACATGGAGAAATGACACAAATATCTTAGTTTTTAAATATCTTTAGAATGTCCGCCTTTTTGCAGATAAATAGATTTGCACTATTCCATACATATCATTAAAACTTGTCGGAAAAATACCTATATTAAGCAAAATTTTATCATCCTAAAAGACAGGAATTTGGACTCTTGGAAACAAGTATAAAAGAAAATGTTTTATTTGTATGGCATTATTCTATTCATCAAACGAATTGTGAAACAAAATTCAAATTGAATATCTAAGAACATTCAAGTTAAAAATAGCATAATAGAATGTTATGTGAAAAAAGAGCTTTAAAAGTGGAAGGAAACAACAGTTTTGATCTGTAATGAAAAAGAAAAATACAATCCGAATGCAATTCACATGCTTGATTTGTGAAATACTAAAATTTCAATTCTGAGGTACAGTTCTTGGTACACAACTTACCTCTTATTTAGTGACATTGATGCAATATTTCTCGGTGTATCAAAAATTATCAAATTTAATTCCTTTTTGGATAAAATGAATGCACTTCATTCAAAACAGACGTAAAACAGCGATGAAAAGGCTTATAAATTTGCCATTTGCCTCCAATTCACACAAAGAAAGAGTTAATATTAAAATTCACTTAAATTTCTGTTTACAGCTACTCGATTGGCACAGACCAGTTTGATTGTATTCTGCCATACTGAATGTCTGTTATGGCTTTCATAAAGCGTAAGTACATTTCATTTCCACTTTCCATAGTCGGAATTTTAATATCAATTCCCTCGAAACGAATCAAATTCACTGGGCATAAAGTACAAGCGGTACCACAAATAAACATTTCCAGCAACCGATTCTCTTTGTTGAGGTTGATGAGCTGTTGCATCACAATGTTCCTTTCAGAAACTTCAAATTCCTTCCAGCTTCGCGCCAAATCTAAAACACTTTGTCTTGTGACACCCGGAAGTATGGTTCCATCCAATGGTGGCGTCACGAGTTCTAGTTGCCCACTCTCTTTTTTTAATAGGAAGAAAACATTCATGGCACCAGCTTCGCATACCTGATGGTCCTTTCCATATAACCACAATACTTGATGCAACCCTTGGTCTTGAGCTAGTTTCTGGACATACAAAGAAGGGGCGTAGTTCGCAGCAAGTTTGTAAGCCCCAGCACCTCCTGGGCAGGCTCGAACATAATTCGGATCGGCAAGCAGGGATACTGGCTGGGTTAGTCCTGTTTTGAAATAAGGTCCGCTCGGGCACGTCACCACATACAACAATGCGGATTTAGCCGGACTCACCCCCAGTGAGTTTTCCGACCCTATGTAGGTGGGTCTTACGTACAAGGAGCTTTTGCCATCGTCCGGCACGCACCTGAGGTCCACTGAAATCAATTTTTTGATGCACTTCAGCAGTTCTTCGCAGTCAAATGAGGGAAGCGAGGCTCTTTCCGCTGAAGCTAGAAGACGTTTCATGTTGAGATCTGGACGAAAGAGAGCTACTTTGGAATCGGGTCGTTTGAAAGCTTTCATACCTTCAAAAACAGCCTGCGCATAATGGAGAACTTTGGATCCGGGGTGCATCAGCAAATAGTGGAGTGGAGTGATTTGCGGTTTTCCCCAACCATCAGATTCAGTCCATTCAATTTTTAGCATGTGGTCACTAAATACTTTGCCGAAAAATAGCGTGGAGGGATCAGGTAAGGGCTGAAGTTTCACAGACTGGTTAACTGTGAGATCATCATATTTAAAAGATTGGGAGGAAATCATCCTTCCTGTATTTTTCAATGCACTTCGCAGAAGTAAACGATTGTTGAACAGTTCTCTAGAGGACAAAATCGTAGCTTTTACAAAGAACTCCATTTTGAAAAAAAGCTCGATTCCAAATTGTCAGAAGGAAGTAATTTTATGTAGTTTGCGCCTAGCAGTTTTTCTTGCTTCTGTCAGATTCAAAACAACAATCGCAATCATCATCTGCTGTGACGTAATTTCGCCAATCGAATGATGATGATGTCATCAGAAGGCGTGGACTCTATCTTCCAGAAAATCTGTATATCGCAATCTGATTTAATAGCAATGTAGCGGTTTCTTTGGACTTCTAAATAACTGATTCTCACGGTTCTCAAATACGAGCTATTTCGGAGCAGTTTATTTGTCCAGCTTGTACTTCCGAGAAATTTGTGACTCACTACGCTAAATGTAAATGTATTTTCACGAACTGTTAGTAGACAGACATGCTTACATAGAAATTTATGAGACGTGTATTATTCTTTTTAATCGGATATTACTTCTGTGTTTATCTTATGTTTATCTTCAATTGTCGGATGAAAATGGCAAATTACCTTTTTTGATTAGGAAATTTTGCTTATTATAGTAACAGCTACAGAAATGTTTTGGTTATATTGACGAAGTTGTATATGATTTCACAGTCAGCATAATAGAATTAAAAATAAAAATTAAAATATGATGAAATAAAATGAGAGCTTTTAAGAATTTAGAATGAATATGTCTTTTGAAGTTTATGCATTTATTTTTTATCATCGGCAAAAATAAAGGTAAATATTTTTTAATAAAAAAATCATAACTAACTTTTTAAATAGTTGCAGAAAATACAGTAAAACTCCGTTTAACCGAAACCCGGGTTATCCGAAATGCTTCCGAAATCGTAAATCCAAAAAAACATGTATTGTAACTGCACGAAATATTCCTGGAGGCGAGACATTTTTTTTTACAAAGATATCCCCATTTTTTTGCTTTTAAGCCTCCCCAAGAAGGTCAATGATTAATTTCATAATGCTAAAATTAAAATTAATGGACCTTTTTAAACATTTTTTAATTAGGAAATTTTGTTTATTATAGTAACAGCTACACAATTTGTTTGGTTATATTGACGAATATATCATTGTATTTCGTTTCACGGTCAGCATAATAGAATTAAAAATAAAATTAAAATATGATGAAATAAAATGAGATCTTTTAAGAATTTAGAATGAATATGTCCTTTTGAAGTTTATACATTTATTTTTTATCATCAGTAACAATAAAGGTAAATATTTTTTAATAAAAAAATCATAACTAATTCTTCAATAGTTGCAGGAAAATACAGTAAAACCCCGGTTGACAGAGCTCAGTTAACCGAAACCCGGGTTATCCGAAATGCCTCCGAAATCGTAATTCCAAAAAAACACGTACTCTACCACACGGAAATAATCTCAGAGGTGAGACTTTTTTTGCAACAATATCCCACTTTTTTTTGCTTTTAAGGCTCCCCAAGAAGGTCAGTGATTAATTTTCATAATGCTAAAATGAAAATTAATGGACCTTTTTTAACCTTTTTTGATTAGGAAATTTTGTTTATTGGTCTATTTTGTTTTTGTTTTTTATTTTGTTCAAGAAAACACATTTTTCTTCAGTTTTTATTTATTAACTAGAAAATCACCCGTCGTGGTATGACAGGGGCAAATTGTATCTTCATCCGAGAGATTTCTCTTCAAATTTGACGTATTTAAATCGATATATATGCGAGAGAAATGTTTAACATTGATTGAAAACAAATAAAATAAACATACGTTTTATGACAGGAAATATTTTATTTTTTATTTACATATTATTTAAAAATTTCTTTATTCAAAAAACCTCTTGGTAAACAACATTCCGTGTGAAGTATTTTCCATTGTTTAATAATTTTCCTTATACTTCAGATGTCTTTGTGTAAATTTTCACGTGATTGGGAATCCTAGACCTTCAAAATGCAACATAGAGCTATCCATGTGAAAAGACAGGCTCATCGAGGTAAATTCCAACATGATCGAAAGTATGCCCCTGCGATTTGTTGATAGTCATCGTGTAAGCTGGAATTAACGGGAACTGGCGGCGGTTGAGAACGAATGGTAGATTCACGTCATTGGTGGCTAATTTAATTCTTGGCAAGAAAACAACATCGCCACGATTGCATTCAGATACAATTTGGCGTCCAAACTATATCACGCGCATGATAAACCACTGACGTAATTTATTACTTTCTATTACAAAACGGAAATTAATTTGAAATATAGGATTAATATAATTTAAAATTTCTCGGGAACTATTGATCGTAGCGAGATAAATTTTATATCAATCGGTAGAAAATTTTATTTCATTATTTTAGAACAATTAAATTTGAAATTAGAACGACAATTACTCTTTTAAATTTAAAATTACTGAAATTTAGGTTCTCTAACAATGAAATAATGCTGTTTAACGTCTCGCAGTGCTATGGCGCGAGTTTTATTTTTGGTGACGTCAGAGAGTTACGGGAGGATCTGGGCTATTATATTAGTAATGAAAAGAACGGAAATAAACGCGTAAAAATAAATAATTCGTGTGATCTTACATTTTTCTGAAGAACACATTTTTGCTTCAGTATATTTGGTGCTGATTTAAAATAAGAATGAAATTATTGGCAGGATTTCTTAAATTTCACTTTAGTAATTCACATTGCTTTATAAATTGTGACTTGCAACTATGTTTTCTAGCTCGTCCACAACTTATTCATAAGTATAAAGACCCTTTCTAAAGGTACATTAATGCCGGGTGACATAGAATATATTCAATAATTATACGAAAGTTGTTATGATTTAAATTATTGGTGTGAAAGTGTTTGAACAGTTCCATTCAAAGACTTTCGATTGAAATATTCCTAGTGTTTCATTGTGTCACTTTATGCCGTGTAATGAAGTAAGAACTAAGTGCGAGATAAGAGGCTTCTGACCAGCCTACATATGTGTGATCAGGGTTGCCAGATCAAAATAACAAAATAAGGCCAAACCTTCTTAAAAATAAGGCCAAAAAAGGCCAAATTTGACAAATTGACTGAAAACCTCATTTGCTATTAGAGAAAAGTCTGTCCTTCATGAAAACGAATCCCACTTGATAGGGATATGTTCAATGTTCTATCATTAAACTAAAATTTAAGTGAAAGAAATTTAAAACATCCTCGTTCTATTCAGGAGCTATTTCGTTTGACTGCTCATTATATATCATTTGAAATGTGTAATATCAAAAATTTATTAAAAAACAATAGAATATATAATTAAAAATTTTTCTAAAAGTCATTAAGGAAAATAAAGCTAAAAAAGGCCAAAAATGAATATAAGGCCAAATAAAAATTCCTAAGGCCATGAGCTTTGAAAAAATGCCAAATTTCCATAATTTGGCCTTAAAAAGGCCAATAATATGACAACCCTGTGTGTGATACGTATAGCATAGGCTCCATTATCGCCCTGGCTACCAGACATTACCGTCGGATTTTTTAAAATTTTTGGCGCCATCTTGTTTGAAATTGTTATCGTGGGCTCCTCTCTTTCTGAAAACGTGATATTTGGAAGTCCCGAAGCTGTGCTAGGGTACAAAGGGACAGGCTACCCCAAAAACGGGACTGTCCCGTTCAAAACGGGACATATGGTCACATTAGGTATGTTCATCCGTTTAAAAGCGAATATGAAGTACAGTAATACGGACGAAAAGCGCGTACGTCGGGGTCTAAATTTGCATATAAATTTGTATATAAATTTGCATATAAATTTGTTTATATAAATTTGCATATAAATTTGTATATAAATTTGCATATAAATTTGGGGGCGAATTTTAATTCATTGAAGACATGAGCTAAGACAGCAGCTGTTAGAAAGAAAAGTATGCAATAAAGAATGTAGCTGTCAAACATATCGATATAAATAGTGCATATTAAAGTAAAAGTGCCAGACAAAATGGAATTATTTCGATGCCAATTTACATATTAGGGATGGCTGTTATGGCAAAAAAACCGGTTTTCGGTTCAACCAGTTTCTTCACCTCCGGTTTAACCTGGCGGTTAAAACCGCTAACCGGTTTTTGAAAAAAAAGCGATTTTCGGTTTTTTTTTTGTTTTAAAGCAACGTTTGTGGACAGAATTTTTTGTTAATGATATTATAGAATAAGTAAGTATTAATACAATAATTAATCAATGTAGTAAGTAATGATTATAAATAAGCAATTAATGCAATATGTAATACTAATAAATGAATAATTATTGCAATAAGTAAGTATTATAGACAAAATTTTTTATTAACACAGTTTTCACAAGAAATTAATTCATTTATCATATAATCTGCTCATAAAGACTCTTTCAGCAATGTGTTGATCCGTGAGTCGACACCTCTCATCGGAAACAACATCATTCAGAGTAGATACTAATCTTTCGGACGCCATAGAACTTCCGACTAAAGATAAATATTTTCTGGCTACAAAAAACAGACGCCGTTTGCAGACAAAATTTTATTAGTATTGTTTCTGCAGGAAATCAATCCATTGGCCAATATTTATCTGTTTATAAAGACTCTTTCAGTTATCCACTAACCAACAGACGCCTCGAGGAAGCTGTTGTCGGTAATTGGCCTAAGACGATGACATTCAAAGCTTTATAACTTGATAAATTTTAGTCTAGTCGAACCTAAAATCGAGCCTATCTTTCGACCCAGTTTTCTACCTCGTTTTTTGGATTTAAAAAAAATAACCGCTTTAAACCGGGGGAAAAATAGACGGAACAAAAAACCGGTTTTCGGTTTAAACTGGAAGGTCTATCACCATCCCTACTACATACTTAAAACAATTGGCAAAAACAGAAGATCAGCCCCGAAATCCCAAACACAGAACCGATTTCGATAATTTTTATTTCGTATGAAAGTTCAGGACCTCTAGATATCTCATCAATGGTCACCTGCACTTCCCACTCTCCAATTTCGAGACAAATGAAAAAAACACACTATTTCACTGCACATTCTCTATGGGTAGGGTTGCTATAATTGCCAAGCATTGATACGGGACGTTTAAAGGCCAAATAAATAAAACAGAAAAAAGTGGGTAGGTATTGGTTTATTTTACTCAGATAAAAAATCAATAAAGTTTAAGTAATCTAATAAAGGAATAAAATATCGTAGGGATTTTTTGCTACAAATTAACTTTCTTTTATTATTTTGAGAAGAAAAACAATCAAAGAGAGAAAAGGTTCAAAACTCTCCAATCTCCTTCGAGGATATCTCAGAATTACTTTTTAAACCAACCACAACCGGATACAGTTTTTCTTCTATATTTAATTAAATACTTTTATACATTTTTAAAAAACGTTTAAAAAACGTTTTTTTAATAATTTTTTCAAAAAACGTTTTTTAAACGTTTATTTTTTTAAACTTTTTTTAAACGTTTTTTTTGCGTTTTTTTTTAAAATAACATTATATTTTGTATGGATAGAGTTGTCATAATTTCCAAGCATTGATACGGTACGTTTAAGTGCTAAATAAATAAAACATGAAAAAAGTGGGTAGGTGATGGTTTATTTTACTCTGATAAAAAATCAATAAAGTTTAAGCAATCTAATAAAATGAACACGTAGGATAACAAAAAATATTCAAGGCTAATCCTTTTGAGTCAGTCATATTTTAAAGTTGATTTTACCTTCTTGATTATAACATTTTCTTCTTTCACATAATTATAAAATTGGGCGCAAGTAATTTTAAAATTATAATGGCAAATCAAAATTGCATCAATTGTCTCCACTGACAACCTGTTTCTTTTGTCCGACCATTGAGTTGACATTAGGGAAAATATTCTCTCCACATTTGCATTGTTGGCTGGAATGGCAAATACGTGTTTGCGTAGCTTTATTGGACAAGACTGCTGATCAGTATCCTTCGTATCTGCAAAAAACTTCAACCATTTCTCTTCCACACTCAATTTCATGGTTGCTTCGCAGTTTTGGTCGGTATTATTTTTCTCTAAATAATATTTTAGATATACAAACTGGTTGAATAGAATCTTTAGTGTTGCCAATATCGATATTTCTTACTTGTAAATATACAATAGTATTTCTTTTTTTTTTCCATTCAAGAAAATGGGACAAATAGTAATACGGGACTGAGTAGTTGAAAAAGGTGACAATCCCGTATATACGGGACTGAGTAGTGAAATACGGTGACGGGACTGAGTAGT
>BGPR01008849.1:4912-19483 GCA_013235015.1 Araneus ventricosus | reverse complement strand
AGTTCAATAACTAATACAACTAATAATAACAATATATAGTTCAATAACTAATACAGCTTTACAACGAACATATATACTTATACTGTATAAC
Source organism: Araneus ventricosus (assembly GCA_013235015.1). Lineage (NCBI taxonomy): Eukaryota > Metazoa > Arthropoda > Arachnida > Araneae > Araneidae > Araneus > Araneus ventricosus. The sequence continues at coordinate 19,392 of BGPR01008849.1, read as the reverse complement.
TTGTTTACTGGTTAACTTCTAAATAAAATATTATAACGATTTTGATTGGTCAAATAAAAATGGCACACAAAAATTACCAATAATCTCACAAGCTGAGAAAATCACGTAGGGTCAAATCTCCCTAGTTTCCCCTACTTGATTCCGTGGGACTATTGAGATGCAAAGTAGTACTCGGTGCTGACGATTTTGAGGTGAGAGTTCATGCGAGACCCATAGGCAAGCCTTATAAGATTTAAATATTAATTTCAAAAGCTTCATTACTATTAATAAGTTGCAACGAAACCTCTCAGCTATTTTTTTCTGCTGGTGATACGTTGGCGTACTTGATAATTATCTTAATTCATCAACATCAGCTCGCCCTGGCTGTCTATATGTAGAGTCTACATAAGTTGGCGTACTTGATAATTATTTTAATTCATCACCATCAGCTTGCCCTGGCTGTCTATATGTAGAGTCTACATACGTTGGCGTACTTGATAATTATCTTAAATCATCACCATCAGCTTGCGCTGTCTGTCTATATGTAGAATCTACATATATAGGGGTAGGGGATGTTTATGTTTATTAATTAATATAATTATAAAGTACGCCAACATATCACCAGCAGAACATATTATCACTACATTGTAGTCTCGTCCTCAAGATTGAAAATTTCCTCTTGAACCATTGGCAATTAATTCACAGATGACATTTGGACACAATAAAAGTATTCTGAGTAATTTCTACAATCTTTCCATGAAGGGAAAATTTATTAACCCTTAGGGGAAAGGTACGGCGTATAATGTGCGCCACAGTTCACCGTTTTCGATATTGAGGTGTGGGAAATCCAGTTAACGAAGAGGATAGGGCGGCTAAAATTCGGACACAAGTGTGTATATTATCCATCCATTCACACACTAATCTTATTATACTACGAAGAATAAAGTTTTATGTAATTAAATAAGTACAGAGTTGGATAAAATAGGATGGCGTATAAAGTGCGCCAACCTGATCTGAGTGTTCTAAAAAGTTACCTGTACGCAAAGGGTAAAACGAGATATAGAGGCTTGGTGTAAGATGTAATTTGCTTGCAAATAAAAAAAAATTATTTAAAAACTGAAATGGATTAACCCCTTCTTGATCGGTGTTGCATGCCGTACATTCGACTCTTTTGTGCCCGTACGCTATTTAAATCCGTAATTAAGTCAACGTAACAATTAATTTTAGATACAAAAATCACCTGGTGACGGTTAAATGTCTCAAGTATCCTTTACCATCTTAAATAGATAGAAATAATAAGAAATATATCAAACTAGAAGATTTGTGCCCGTCTGGGACGGGTTTTTAGCATGCAAACCATATCTCAGAACTGATTTCAACAGATTTAGTCACGAAAGATGTAATACAAAATCTCATACACATTGGCAGAGTGCATAAGAAATAAACGAAAAAAAGTACACAAAATTACCTTCTTAATGATATCAATTAAGTTGCTTTACAATTTTTTCTCTAATTTTAATAAATTTTTAAAAACATTTTTGGCATAGTTTGCAAAATACTTTTCGTTGTTGAAACGCAATTCAGTCCATTTTGATTGTTTAAACAAAAATTTAATTGTGTTTTTCTCTTTCATTGTTGAAAGCCGAGCCAATATTCTTATGAAATCATCCGATTGGCTAGTTCCATAATGACGCAGACAAAAGGGGAGGGGTTATTTTAAGCTCCGCCCAGCGCTACAGACATATCTGGACAATTCTATTATAGATGGGTAATAGCATCTAATTAGGAGGTTAAATAAAAACACAAGGCAAGGGGTTAAGAAAGAGAATGAACTTGAGATTATAGCATTAAAAAAATTTGCTATACCAGAATTAATTTAATGGACTTACACGCATTTACTTTTTGGAAAAATAAAATCTTTCGGAAAACTAAATTTTTAGAGCAGCTAAATGTTTAAAGAAAGTTATTTGATGTGCAATCTCTATCATATTACAGTTTGCACAGAAATGTGAAAATTATCGTTCTGTCTCGAACAGATCCACCTCCCCCTCCGCCTGCAAGATCTTCGCAAGTCTCCCTGCGTCTTCTCTCACATTTCTAATGCATTCAACTGTAAATTAAACTGACGGATAAGTTTGATAAAGTAAAAAGAAGCACCTGATATTTTGCTGAAATTTGAACTAAAAATTTCGAAGAAGGAGGTTTTGTATGCAATTGAGTCTGAAATTGTTTCCGCTGCGAAATTCTTAACCCGCGAGGTACGGGCGAGGGGGTGTCCGACACCCCACGACACGTAATAGGTGAAAAATACTGACTTCCCTTTAATCGAAATGAGTCAAACCCATGCTATCTGCCTTCAAGGTCACATTCAACAGACGGAAATCAAGATCGTACAGAGATAGCCAAAATTAAATAAAGAAAGAAATAAAAATAAACTCAGGTTGAATCGAATACAACCACAAACAAGCGGGAGTGGTCTCCCCTAGATTTTCTCGTATACTTCCCCAAAAAGGTGTTGTTTCTCCTCATCCCGCGTGGATAAAAAAATTCGAACCTACTGTAACCTAGAATCCAGTGACTATCAGAAGGTTTCTGATTGTAGATTATAGTGATTGAAAAATATTTAGGTAAAGATCGAATTCAAAGACATGCGTACCGAATAAATCGTATATATCACACACTTCCACACTTCCCGGCCCAAGGACAAAGTGACGTAATCCTTCCGCGTACACAGAGATAGCTACCAGCATGCGTATGGAGAACCGGATTAGAAAAATTAATTATGCAATTTGGGCGCCTTTTTTTTAACCGATTGAAACGAAATTTGGGCACAGATCTATAATTAATATTAGCAATCGTCATACAAATTTTTATTTATCAAAGCCAAAGGGTTTAGGAGATATAATTTTTACGTTTTGCGATTATACAGTCCGACAGACCATCAACCCTTCGACAGATTTGTTCCAATATTTAAGACGGACCTACATTCATGATGATAAAACTGGACATCAAATTTTATCTATCTAGTTATTCAAGTTTTTGAGTTATAGTATTCACATGACCGCGGACAGGCAGACTTCCCGTGGGCGGATTTTGTCCAAAATTTGACAGAAACCTACAAATTATGTGTAAAGATCACATACCAAATTTCATCCCCATAGCTCTAATAGTTTTCTAGTTATCGTGTTCACAGACAGACATAATTCTAAAATTGTGTTTTTCGGCCTCAGGGAGGTCTAAAACGTAGAGATTCGGCAAAATCTCGAGTTCGAATTTTTTGACGATTACAATACTTTCTCTTTGTATGCTTCGTATACTAGAAAGTAAAAAACAAGGAACCCATTCTAGTTCACTTTTTCAAGGGCTAGGAACTATTTGAAATGGATTGAAATTAATATTTGGGAAATTTTTCTGTAAGAAGCTAGCATTACGCCAAACATAGCTTCTCATGGCCCGAAATTCCCAAACAGGGGATAACGGAGAAATGTACATTAAAAGCAAATAATCAAAAGTAATAGGAAAAAATACAAACATCAAAACACTAATAAGATGATTAAAAATATTAGTCATCAAGCTCTATTAATAATTTTTTAAATTCTAGTTTAAACTTTTAATTATGATTCCTTTTTAAATTTATTCTATTTTTTTCTCGTTGATTGATTTTAAGCTCAACAGACGGAACGTGTTTCAAGACAAATTCTTATTTTTTAATTAGAATTCACCATAAGGGATGTGAAACATCCTCTTGCGCGTCCTCTCGTCAGGTTTCTTTGTTCAATTGAATGATCGTATTAGGGACAGGAAAATACAGTGCACTCCCGATTATCCGCGTTAATCACCGGGAGGAATCGCACGGGCAATAGAAAAACACGGATAATCCGAACACTCCATTTTATTAAAGAAAAAATCAACAACAGTACAAAAATATAAAAATTACTTACATTTGCATGCTGTATAACATCAAACTAGGAATTTTCCTTTTAACATTTACTGCTTAAAAAAATCTGTAGTGCGTCTTTGCTTCTGCTGTTTGTTCATCTCTTGTATATAGACACATATTTTACGAACCGCAGTAATGTCACCGTAATCAAATCCTCTTTGTCCCATATAATCTAATAAAGTTTACATAGATTGTAGAGCAGCAGAATGAGAAACTGTATTTTCCTCATTTAGTACATCTTCTGTATCAGTACTAGCTGATTCTCCATTATCAAGTTTTTGAAGGATTTCTAATATTTGTTTAACATTTAAAACGTTTCGTTTTCGTTTCACACCACTCATTTTTACCAGTAAAAAATTTCACGCTGCTAACTGACGATAAACAAGACGCAAAAACTAAAGGAAGACGTGCGAAAGTGAAAGAAAACGAAGAAGTTAAAGAATGACGTGTCAGAGAGAAGCGTGTTTGTACGAGAATGAGCTAGCAGGAAGTGGATGATTCATTTCTCGAAAAATTAGGGCTTGAACCGGTAGAGATCGCACGTGGAGGAAGAAAAATAATCTATTCTTTAGCCTCCGCCGTCATGGCTCACTAGTTTCACGGAATGAATCTCTCGATCGAACATCAACATCGATTTTACATGGATGATAAGTGTGAAAATGTTTCTCTTTAAATTTTTTTTGTGAGTCTGGAATGAGCACGGATAATCCGCGCACGGATAATGGAGAGCATACTGTAATATTGTATCCCTGTTTAAGTTTTAGTGAGGAAACAAGTTGATTTAAGAACTTCCTATATTTCTAAAATGGAGATTTTTGCGGGTACAAAACTTTTATACTGGATGATAGCGTTAGTGACAATGTCAAGAGATAGATCCAAAAGTTATATTATTTTGAGCGCAATGCAACTGTAATCAGCTGATACATGTGTTAATCCGCTTTCACAAACACTACTGGAGGAAAAGCTTAAAATTTTAGAAATTATTCTGAAAAATATGAGTGTATTATGACCTAAATTTTTTAAATCAAAAGATAAAGTCCATCAGAATTCTTATTTGAATTTGTAAAAAAATTGTTTCCTTCGTACCTAAGAAAATTAGAAGCAGCACTTTCCTTTCCAAATTGTATAAAGATTATTATATTGATGACTCTTTACTATAAAAAACGTTTAAAACATGTATGTAAGAAATATACTTTCATATATGCGCGCAATGCGCTGAATAATACAGGGTGTACGCAAATGAAGAGACACATTTCAAAAATTAATTTAAAAAAAATAAAAATGTTAGAAAACTACGAATTTTTTAAAAATGAGAGCGCATCTCGAAAAGTTTTTTTTCCAGATATGTAACATGCCATTTCGGTGGTCTAGGGGGTTGTAAATTACTGGAAATCAAAAATTTGTTTAGAGCCATTATCTGAGAAAGTATTGAAACTGGAAGAAAAATAAACGCATGCATTTGTAGGGAATTTTACGCGCTTTAATTTGTAGATTCACATGCAGTGAGAAAACTGAAGGGCTTTCGTGATATTCAAGAAAAACTAAAAAAAGAAATCAGAAAACACGCGTCGGCTTCTGCTGATCGGTAGCCATTGCGTACGGAATTTTCTCGCTATAATAAATTTAGAACGGCGTAACGCCGCGTTACCTATTGGAACAAAACATTTTGAGATGCGCTCTTATTTAAACAAAAAAAAACGTAGTTTCAACATTTTTAATTATTTTAACATTAATTTTTGAAATGTGTTACTTAATTTGTGTACACGCTGTATAATGTATTAGTTACTAAATGTTTTGTCTAAAAATTTGTTCTTTTATAACTGAAACTGTTTGCATAAATCATTTGGAACTGATATAGCATAAAAATGTTGCTAGTCTTGCCTAAAGAGCGAAATAACGAATTGGGGTGTTGCACATGCCATTGCACGTCTTCGCGTTACACTTCGTAGCGCGCGTCCTCGCGAGTTAAGTTAACAAAATAAAAATTCACCTTAGTTATGTACGATTTCTTACTTTTAAACAACGAATGGAAGTTTTTTTTTCGCTCGAAAAGTGAATCACAGTAAAATAACCAAATACTATTAAATAAGATCACTTTACAAAAGATAGCGAATTTACAATCTTTGAAAAATAAAAATATACGTTATCCAAATATATTGCAAATTCAAACGCATATTTCCATATTTTCCTAGAGTTTTCTTCAGTCTTAATTCATCTATAGATAAGAGCCAAGAAGGAAAAATGAGTTAAACGGAAAAACAAAGTGACTCAGTAGTAAGAGAAAATTGTGGAAAAAATAACAGAAACACCCATCTTAATTTACATTTTTGTTAATGAAATCAGCCCATATCTTTTTCTCATTACTTAATGACGCTATTCTGCAATTAACTAATAGGAAGGCTGTATTATTTTTATGAGTGCAAATACACATTTACTTTTCCTAATAAATATATACAAAAACATATTATTCAACATGTCTACATTGATTTATTTTGCTTAATTCTTTGCAGAGCATATAGCTGCAGAGCATTTGCGGTTATAGTTAACTTAGTATGAAACTTTAAATAGCATATTTACGTAGGTAATTCTTGTCTGATTACTATAATCACATATAAAATTTCCTCTTTCCTGTATATTCTTTTGAATGTATAAATCTAAAAAAAAATCCCCATTCAAAATATATATTTTACGAAAGTGGGGGTATTCTTTCCACTACTTTCTTGTGTATTTACTCGCAAAGATGTGTGTGTGGTCAAAAATTATTGGGTTTATGTGTCACACAACGAAACGTTTTCGACTAACATCATTAAAAATTCTTTAAAAGCATCCAAAATAGCCGCTTCCACTGATGTTTTGAAGATCTTTTTTACACTTTCTCGTATACGACGTATTCAAAGAGAAAGTATTATCAGGAGTAGATCCAGGTTTTTTTAGGGGCCCATTTTTGTGGAAAATAAAAATATTTTTGTGAAAACATTTTTATCATGTAAAATCTTCAATTTTATCAGTCATATTTCTATATTTTACGTTTAATATCAAATGTGTTGCATTGAACCAAATATATGCAGTAATTTGAAATAATAGTGAAAAAATACTCGTATATATATTTTGTACAATGCCCCATTCAAAAACTCTTAAAAAAGAAGTCAGATTGAAAAAAAGGTCCGTTGTTGTGAATTTGAGTTTTGTGAAAAGGCCGTTTTTATGAATTTGAATTTTGTGAAGGGGTTGTTTTTATGAAGTGGAGTTTTGTGAAGGGGCCGTTTTTATGAAGTGGAATTTTGTGAAGGGGGCCGTTTTTATGAAGTGGAATTTTGTGCCTGGATCGACCCATGATTATAATTATCAAAATATTAGGCCCGAGCTTTTGATAAATCCGCACGTTAAGAGATGCCTGAATCCGAAAGAAACACTCTGCCTGTGAATTTAAAAACGCAGCGACCTAGATAGATGAATTCTGATATGTAGAGTTTATACTAAAATTGTAGATTTCTATCAATTTTTTGAGTGGAAATGTAAAAATGAACGTAATCTCTATGTAAAAATAAACATTATATTTCGAAAATTTGTATAACAACTTTTGTACCGAATTGTTTTCAGTCTAAAGTTTTATATTTAAAATATTGAACTGATTACGGGTCTACCAGTGTTTTTGATGTATTGTTTCTCGAGGCATAGATTGCGTGTGTAATGTGAACAATTGTTATTGATTTAGATTTCAAGCTTTGAACAGGAATTCTTCAAATTGCTTTTACGACAGAACGACTTCATTTTGTTAATAGCCAAATAAATATATTTTTGATATAAAATCGGCTATTTTCTGAGTCTCACGCTACACTTTATTCAACAGGAATATCAGCACATGTGTTAAAAAATCTTTATGAATATGATTTATTTTTGGGCAGCTGCTCAGTACTGTGAAAATCGAGTATTACTAATGTAATAGCCCATATCTGTCTCTCGGTAAGGCTCTGACGTCACCAACACTAAAACTCCCGCCATAGCACTGCGAGACGTTAAACAGCATTATTTCATTGTTAGAGAACCTAAATTTCAGTCATTTTAAATTTAAAAGAGTAATTGTATTTCTAATTCCAAATTTAATAGCTCTAAAATAGTGAAATAAAATTTGCTATCGATTGATATAAAATTCATCTCGCTATGATCAATAGTTCCCGAGAAAATTTAAATTATATTAATCCTATATTTCAAATTAATTTCCGTTTTTTAATAGAAAGTAGTTAATCACGTCAGTGGTATATCATGCGCATGATATAGTTTGGACGCCACGATGCGTCTGATTATTTATTGCAATCGTGATGATATAATTTGATAATATTTTTTGGCAAAGTTTGACAAGCATAGAAGTGCTTTGTTTTGATTAGAATTTCGAAAAAGAATTCCTTTGAGATTTTAACTTTTGTCTTACGTTTGATAAGCTGAGAATTTCGTGGTTATTGAATTATAATAAAATTCGCAAAAAAACAACGAAAAATACTTCACGCGGAATGTTGTTTACAAAGAGGTTTTTTGAATAAAGAAATATGTAAATAATATGTATATAAAAATATTTCCTGTCATAAAACATATGTTTCTTTTATTTGTTTTCAATCAATGCCAAACATTTCTCTCGCATATATATCTATTAAAACACGTCAAATTTGACGTGAAATCTCTCGAATGAAGAGGCAATTTGCACACTTCTTACCATGACGGGTGATTTTCTAGTGTTCTTGTAATAGGCACCCCTCTTCATGCTGACTAATTTAGTCCAGAATTTGATACAGATGTACAACTATTTTTATGGACTCATGGAGGTCTGAGAGGATGAACTTCATTAAAAAATTTTGGTGGAGTTTATTGGCGTAATTCATACACAAGAAAGTAAAAGATGTGATGTCCATTGATTGTCTCCTAGACATCATAAGCTGAAATATGTAAATGAAAGAAGAAAAATTTTCTCGAACTTAGAAATTTATTAATAATTCTGTGAATAAACGAAAACTTACCGTCATCTGAATTTTTCGGTTAAAAAAAGTATCCTTTTCCTTTTATTAGGGTCTGGTATGTATTTGGAATCCATTCATTCATCATATATAGATGTATTTATCACTAAGGTTTGAAAATAATTACTCATTTAAAATTTAAATATAGCATTTAAAATTGAATAGAAACAGAATTAACGTCAGTGGAACATGACTTCAACAGTGAACCATCGAGTAACAATAAATGACAGTATAATAAATTAATTTCAGTCATTTTTTTATCTGTTTCTTAAGAAAATGCATATTAGCATGCATCAGTGGAGCATCTAGGATTCGGGTCGGGGGGGGGGGAGCTGAGGGCATAAAGAACACTACAATACTTCCGATAATTTAAGAAAATGTATGTAAACCAAAACACTTTAACTTTACAGACTGACAATAAGAACTCACCTGACAATAAGAATCATAAAGAACACTACAATACTTTCGATAATTTAAGAAAATGTATGTAAACCAAAACACTTTAACTTTACAGACTGACAATAAGAACTCAGCTGACAATAAAAATCATAAAGAACACTACAATACTTTCGATAAGTTAATAAAAAAAACGCAATGAAATAACTAGCCAAAAAAAGTTTTCGACCGCGTCAAAACTACAAATACAAGGGGAATGACCACAAAAGTCGGAAAATTTTCGAGCCTGTATAGCTAGAAAGCAATGTTGAAACGTTTTTATTATTTTTTTAAAAGAGGGAAATTAAGAAAAAACAGTTGTAATTATTTTAAATAAAATCAAGAATTCTGGCTTGGGTCTGGGAGGGGCTGTTGCCCGTTTGCCCCCCCCCCCCCGGATTCGCCAATGGCATGCATACATAATTGCCGAGTATCTCTCGTAATGTTTTCAGGAATTATTGTACTGAATTTGCAACACATCAGTCAGATTTTCACTGTCGCTACTTTATCGATCAAATTAATTTATAATAAAAAATCCTTCTACATAAGAAAATATACCAATATGAATTTTTCCGTGTTGCATAAAATATCTATAATAAGTAAAGTCAAAAATACAATGCTTTTCTATAAATTTTCAAAGCTGTTTTATTTCAGTTTTAGTTCTTAATTTTCACTCATTTGTGGAAAAGCTGCTTCGAAAATTCTTTAAACGCTCGAACATTCACGGATACGCTCTTATCAATCATATAGATACATGTTTGATGAAATTAAATCAAAATAATAGCTATAAAACTGATATTTATATCGTTAATAGATATATATTTGATGTTTCATTATGAATCAACAAAAAGGATACATATTTATGGTCATCATTTACACGATAATAATGCGATACATGATAATAATAATTAGAATTGCAATGCATGACCATTGTTCATGCAAATAATGATGGTGAATTATTTATTAATTCATATCAATTGAATTGCTTTCCCTTTGATTGTTTCACTGTAGAAGAATTTTAAAGCGTTTTTAATGATTTCATGCTTCATATCTCATACAGCTGGAGTCCTTCAACATATTTAGGAAACGAAATTATTTAATTAACATATTAAAAAGCGCAAAATGAAATGAGAAATAAATTTGGAAGCTCGCCATGCATAGCATCACAGAAAACGTAGAGCAAATAATATGGTATTCTGACATTCACTTTCAACTCGGTTTTGATGCAAAACGGAATGAATCAACTGTGCTACAGTAAGATTGAATGTATAATATATAGTAGTCATTGGTTGTCCAAGAATCTGGTTAAATATCACCGAATTAATTTTTATTTTATCATTTCTTACTTTCTCGTATACGAATTCTGCAAATAAAGCGCATTTTTATCGACTGAAAATTCGATCTCAAGAATTTGATGAATCTCTCTGCACTTAAGATCTTTCTGAGTCTAAACCAGCGGGAGACTCAGAAAGATCTTAAACTTTCTCGTATACTTCCCCTAAAAGGTGCTGTTTTCCCTCCCCCCGCGAGGATAAAAAATTCGAACCTACTGTAACCCAGAATCCAATGACTATTAGAAGGATTTTTGTTCTAGATTATTGTGATTGTAAAATATTTAGGTAAAGAAACAAATTCAAAGAGATGCGTACCGAATAAAACGCATGTATCACACACTTCCACTCTTGCCGGCTGAAGGACAAAGTGACGTAATCCTTCCGCGTGCGCAGAGATTGCTACCAGTAAGCATGCGTATGGAGAATCGGATTAGAAAAATTAAGTATGCAATTTGAACGCCTTTATTTAAACGATTGAAAAGAAATTTGGGCACAGATCTATAATTAATATTAGCAACCGTCATGCCAATTTTTATTTATCTAAGCCAAAGGGTTTAGGATATATAATTTTTACAAGTATGCGATTATACAGTCCGACAGGCAATCAACCCTTCGACGGATTTGGTCCAAAATTTGATACGGACCTACATTCATGATAATAAAACTGTGTACCAAATATTATCCATCTAGCTATTCAAGTTTTTGAGTTTTAATGTTCACATGAAAGTGGACAAACAGACAGACTTCCCGTAGACGGATTTTGTCCAAAATTCGAAAGAAACCTACAAATTCTGTGTCAAGATCACATACCAAATTTCATCCCCGTAGCTCTAATAATTTTCGAGTTATCGTGTTCACAGACAGACATAATTCCAAAAATGTGTTTTTCGGACTCGGGGAGGTCTAAAACGTGGAGATTCGTCAAAATCTCGAGTTTGAATTTTTTGACGATTGCAATAATTTCTCTTTGTATACTTCGTATACGAGAAAGTAAAAAAAAAACGTTTTTGGAATGCTGTCAGTTTGTGACCACGATAATTCAAGAACATAAAAAACTTGACTGAAGAAATTTCGTATGCGTTCGTTAAACAAACTGCATTTTTTAAAATCAAAGTTTGGAATGAATACTCCTTCGTGATGCGAACCTGTCCGTCCACCCATATTCGGATGAAGATAAAACAACCCAAACTCAACGAGCTTGTTAGGTGAAAATAAAACAACCCAAAATCAACGAGTTTGTTAGGTGAATATAAAACAACCCAAACTCAACGAGCTTGTTAGGTGAATATAAAACAACCCAAACTTAACGAGCTTGATAGGCGAAGTTTGGCATACTGGCTGATCTAGAGCATACCTGGACAGAGCAACTGCGCTCCATTATACGCACACTATTCATTTTCGGCCAAATTTGCGCATTCTAGCTCCTGACTCTTCAGCTCGTCAAAAATACAGCCCTCGTCAACTATCATCAAGAGGGAAGTTGAGCCAAGCTGGCGATTCAGAGCTCCAAGAAAATTCGCCAAATCAAAAATAGCGCCAAGTGGTGTGCGTGTAACGGAAAAGTACCCAATACACAATGTTCAGAATAGCAAGTTTCATGACGTCAATCTCAATTTGTGAATTAACATGATTTTCTCCTTTGGTGACTCAAACTATTTTGGCGTTTATCTGAACGTTCTCTAGCTTGCTTTAGCCCATCTATTTTATTTCTAGCTGATCTCTTTTGAATAATTTCATCCAAAGTTTCCTTATATTGTAAGAAATATTGTGAAATTTGCACCTTAAACTCATTTTTTTCGAGAAAACGTTGTTTTACATCATAACTAATATAGTACCAGGCTATGCCTAACAGGCAGGAGGCTACTGATATTGTTTTGTAATTAAACGGATCGTTGCCATTGGTAAAAGAGAAATTAACCTGTTTTATGCGTCGCATACCATAGCGTTTTATATACATTGATGGCTTTATTGCTGAAACTGTAGAGCTGTGCCAAACTCCAGACTATATTTGTGAACGGGGTGACTGTCTATTAATCCTTTATAAGGCCGTAGTAAGTATGCTTACCACCAAGTTCATTAATTTCTAAATATATTTTTTAAGGTTGGCGTAAGTTCTCGCCAATATTTTCGGTGAAACAAAAACATGGATGTTCCAATTTCTTTCCTCAAACCATAACGAAGTGTCTGGACTTGATAATTAATTATTAATTAACAAAATTAACTAACAGAAATTAATGTCATCGAATAAGCTAAATGAATTTCTTTTCTTAAATGAATCTCAATCTCAAAGCCATTTTTATATTATAAAGCCATTTATAAGCCATTATTGTAACATTACTACTACTGTGGTACGCGTACCCCAGGGGTACTCGAAATTAAAGTTGTTAATGGCGGAAACAAGAAAATGTAAGGGATTAAAAAGTTAACGAATTTTGTTTCTCCAAGTGAACACTTACTATCTAATAACTATACCACTTGAATAGTTGATTATTACGAGGTGTAATTTTTAACTATCCTTATAAATTTAAACAAAATAATTACAATATGGTTTCATTTGCTTCGGCGTTGAAATAATACTATTGCAAAAATGTAATAAAATGCAAAATCAGAAATAAGTACTGCAAATGTTATTAATTTGGGTCATTTCACTTTTAAGCTAAATTAAGCTAACCTTAACGATATTGCTATAAACTTCTTTGCACACATGAGCGGTTAGAGGGGAAAGAGTTGGATATGATAGAAGGAGTTACGCGAAAACAAAAAGAATAATCAAGGGGTACATGAGGGAAAAATTTTTTCAGCCCCTGCACTACTGGAAAAAATGGTCCTTTAAAGGGTTATTTTATCTGTTATGTGAACGCAGTAACTTAAAAATACAACAAATTAGATGGGTGAACTTTATTTTATGGTCTTTATACCCAAATGGTACGTTTGAGTTTATTTTGTAATAATTCCAATGGCGGGTTGATTGTCTGTTTGTCGCATGCACGTGAACGCAATAACTCGACAACACAGTAAGCAAGATAACTGAAATTTGGCATGTGGTCTTGACACCTATGTTAGAAATTTGTATGAACTTTTGTACCCTATCGATTAAAGGGAAAAGTTTTAATTAGCTTACTGGAGTGGCGTAGCAAGGTCTGGTGGTAACCGGTGCGGAGTTTAACTCTTTAATCCCGAGGCGACTTTTTTCTTCTAGCCCCTTTAAAACCATTAATTTCCGGCAGCAAGCAACATGAATTGGACTCTCCCAACCTGGGTGGTCATTTACACCACCCCTTGCTATAACCTTCCCCTAAGGCGCACGGAAATGAGCTGTGGTTGACAAAGATACTTGGACTCCTACCTCGCGTATTTCCTGAGTGATCTGAGAACATCACCTCCCTCAAAGAAGCCAACCGCCTCACTCCGGCCTTCGTCGTTGTTAAGGCGGAATTTTTAGACCCCCCGGGACCGCCTCGCTCGTTGTGCGAGCGTTAAACTTGTCACCCCCATGTCCACCAAAATATAAAATGAAATTTATTGAAAAAGCAATTTTTTATTCAATTATTTAAGTAAAGAGGGCATTATGTTAATTATTTTGTAAACAATTTTTCGTGAATAAAAAAAATGAAAATGCCTTTATATTAAAAAGCCACTTTAATGCGCAATGCAATGTATTGTCCGTTCGCTCGTAGAACGATCCTAAAGTAAACTTGTTTACTTCCATGCCTTTATATTAAAAAGCCACTTTAATGCGCAATGCAATGTATTGTCCGTTCGCTCGTAGAACGATCCTAAAGTAAA
>BGPR01008848.1:33647-50586 GCA_013235015.1 Araneus ventricosus | reverse complement strand
ATCTGTATCTTAATTTTGCTCCTTATTTTTGTGAATCTGTAGAAATCCATGTCAGTTAAGAGACCAGAAATTTTTCATCTACTCAAAAGGAAAAAATTTATTAAAGTAAAATAAAATTTAATTTATTAATATAATATGTACATAAAACGTAAAGTATGAAATAATGAAGTTGTTGAAAAAATGTCCGGGGATAAAACAGCATGGAGATGACAAACAAGATACATTCCTCTTTAAAAGCCATAACGCTCGAATCACAAACATTTATTTCGTTACCTTACAGGGCACATAACTCTTCAAAAACAGATTGAACTTAAACAGCAAATGGATCTCGAAAGAAAAGAAATTTCCAGAGTTCATTGGTCATAAACCTCCCCGTCCCAGTCTTCCAGGTCTCTAGCGAAATTCCTCATGGAATTGAGAAGTAGGCGTGACTCGACCCTCAGATTCTTGTTGTCAATCAAACGGCTCGAGTCATCGTATTGGCCGTCCTCCAGATCTCTCTGCAAGTGAATCGGTTGGCTCGAATCACTTGCATCATCTCCCGAATCAGTTGGCGATGGATCGACTCTTTTTCCGAACCGCATGGGGACTCGCATCCGACACCTTTGGCAGAACTCTTGTCCGTCTGACCTGCTGCATACTGACTGGCAACGCTTCGTCAGCTGTGCAGAGCTCAAATGGAACACGACCGCTGTTGCGGCAAAACTCAGCAGCAGGTATTTCATAGGTTCAATAAATGTGGGGTCTGAAAAAAAGTAGAAAATTATATTTTGAATCATAGATGTAATATAAAACAACAAAAATATCAATCAAGCGAAATAACGAGTAACTTTTATAACAACTTTTAAAACTTTGTAATATCACAATGATTTATTTGCTGGACACTATTTGTAAACTTAAGGAAACACATTACCTTCTAAATATTTCTTTTATTTGAAGTATTACTGAAAAAGTTTTGATAGTATTGAGACTTTACAATAGTTTAAACTCAACTAGAGGAGATAAAAACCATTTTTATCTGCTTGTTCAGTTGAAATTTTAGAAAAATTTAATAGAAATTCAATTTTTTACAATCCCTACTACTTTTTCAAATATGAATATTTTTGCTTCAAATTTTATTTGTAAATTTACTAAAATATATAACACGAAACTGTGCATCGATTTTAAGGTGTGTCTAATATTTGCTTAAATATAGATATTTTACTGAATTATACGGTGAAAAATGAGGAAATTTAGCAGCACCTCATTTTATATTTTGCATATAAGCAACTCAATGCTTATTGCATGCACATTTTTATCATATATATAACGATAAACGTGTACAAAAGATTTGAAAGCTCTATCTTAAAAAGGAAAAACGCTTTAGCATTTGGAAACCATGGAAGTGCAGAAAGATCGGACATGGAGAAAAAGCCATCTAAAGTTGTCATTTGAGCATGTTTTTCATTAGTCATCGTAAATAAGAATCTAAATAACTTCTGAAATATTAAAGGTTCAGATTAGAAATTTTTATACAATAGGTAGAACGATAAGAGCAACGAAATAAGCCAATAAAATGAAAATTGTTATTTTGGCCATTTTGGGGTAATGTATCCCTTAATTCCACAGCATACCCCCGAAATCGGAGCCAGGACGGCTCCCTGTCTGTTGGTTTGGTATGCCTGAAGCTTTATTGAAGAAACCAGAGCAAAAAAAAATTACATTTTATATACAGGGTTCCCACTTATATCCGTTACACCCCCTTTAACTTCTAAATGGCGACAGCTTAGGCCATAAAGTTGGTGTCTAGGTATAGTAAAAAGGCTATGCGCTACTCGATGAGACAACTTGCAACGCTATCTATCGGCACATTTTGGAATTAGCGGTCCTATCTCGAAAACAGTACAAGATACGGGAAAAAGGTCAATTACAAAATTGTAGAGCGTCTTTGATTTAGTACAAAAAGATACCTTGTACACATTAATACGAAGAAATGAACGTTAAAAGTGCACATTTGTTTGTTCTCGATTTCCGAAACTGTGACGTCTCTAAACGGGTTAAAACGATAAAAAACAATTAGTTATCACAATATACTTTATTTTCGGTGTTCAAAGTGCTCTCCGTCATCTACAATGCAGATTTCTGTCCTTGTTTAAATTTCACTTTGCACACGTTTTAGTATATAGTTGGTGCGCAAACACAAGCAACAATAATACGCCCTGCAATGTTGGCGGAAAGGTCTATACACTTGCTGTTTGAGTTATTTCCACAAGAAAAAGTATAATGGGGTCATTTTTTGCCCGAAATATAACATTTTATCCTTTTATTCGTGTCATATGAGGTCAAACTTTCCGAAAATGCGAGCAAACAAATGGGCATTTTACACGTTTTCTTCTTAGCATTATTGCACTCAAGGTGTCTTTTCGTACTAAATCGAAGACGCTCTACAATTTTGTAATTGACTTTTTTTCCGTATCTTGTACCGTTTTTGAGATACAACTGCTAATTCCAAAATTTGTCGATAGATGGCGTTGTAAGTTGTCTCATCGAGTAGCGCATAGCCTTTTTACTATACCTAGACACCAACTTTATGGCCTAAGCTGACACCGTTTAGAAGTTAAGGGGGTGTAACGGATATAAGTGGGAACTCTGTATATTCTTGGGTTTTTCCTTCTGGCTGCAGATGAACCGACTCCACAGTTGAAAAAACTTTCAAAATTGAACAGAATGTCGGTTGGAAATTAAACTGGTATCATTGAAAAGCTAATTTTACTGAATTAAGTTTTACTAAATTAGCTTATTAATTTATTAACTAAATTTATTTACTGATTTAGTTTTTAATTTTACAAATTAAGCGAGATATTGTCAAGACACCAACTTCAGGACTCTTTCTTCTACCGTTAAGCTGGCTTCCTACTATTAATTCTGAACTGTGCTAAATATAATACCAAATTTGATGAGTTATCACTTGAGAAAATTTATGTTTGGCGGCAGTACTGTGCTCTTAAGCTTAACCAAAAGTCGAATAAAAACTTGCGTTTCATGCAATACACGAACATTTTAAAGCGTTTTCATGCATCATAATTTTAAAATGGCACGAAAGCATGAGATTAAATGCTTGAAGAAAGAATGCAAGTCATTTCAGTCTACCTCACACACACTAAAAAAACCTGAAATCAAATATCTGTTGCCACGTTTAATATAAATACAAAAAATATTACTTTGAAGCAGGTGCGATAAAATATTTCAGCAATGCCATGAATATTAAAGTGAATGTACGTTTTGTATGAAGTGTGAATGTAATTTATACGTTTTCATGCATCACGATTTTAAAATGGCAGGAAAGCATGAGATTAAATGCTTGAAGAAACAATGAAAATCATTTCAGTCTACCTCACACACACTAAAAAAACATGAAATCAAATATCTGTTGCCACGTTTAATATAAATACAAAAAATATTACTTTGAAGCAGGTGCGATAAAATATTTCAGAAATGCAATGAATACTAAGGTGAAAATTCTGCGTTGGAGTTAATTTCCCAAGAAAACAATTCATACTATCGCAACCGTAACAATTGCAAAAGGCGTGAATAAAAGATTTGCAGAAATAATGAGATTGGTTTGAATTTTATTTACACCAATGAAAACATTGTTCCAAATCATGTTTGAAAAATTAATTAAATAAATAAAAAATTAATTAATTAATCAAAAAAATAAATTAAATTGAACACAATGTCGCATGGAAATAAGATTGGTGAAAAGCTAATGTTTTGAACTTTACGATATTGTTAAAATAGTGTTTGTACAATAATATGCTCCTAAGTTATTGCGGAAAAACTTATAAATTTAGGGTGATTCTAATTGAAATTTTGAAAAATCCTTTCTTAGTGAGCACCTACTACCCAAGAAACAACCGCCTGCCAAATTTCAAGTTTCTAGTCCCAATGGTTTGTGAGATTCGGTGATAAGTCAGTGAGTCCCTTTCTCTTTTAAATATATAGATTTAATTGCGTTTTTCTTTTCCATTGCTGAAAGCTATGGTAGTATTCTAACGAATTTTACTTTCTTTTTTCATTTCATCAGCTTCTTCTGTGAAATCTGCTATCAAAAATCAAGGGATAGTAAGTATATTAGGAAATAGATACAATAAGCTCGAAAATTACACATTCTAATCTTTATTTCTGGTTATCGGTGATAATGCAGCTAACGTTCTGCTGCGCGTAATATGTGTCGTGTAATTTAAATTAAACAAAATTCCGTTGAGATTCAAATGAAATGAAACAAGATCAATATTCCTGGGATTCCTAAAGGATAGTCTTGTAATATCATCTAAATGAGGTTCTTTACATTTGATTTGACATAGGAAGAATTAAAATTACGGAACGAAATCTTGCTAGAAAATAACCTGCTTATTTAAATCCACAAAATTCTTGTTCTCCATGAAATAAATCACGAATATTGTATTAATTAGTTGAGGTACGCCTCAACATTTTTGTTCTTATTAATTGTAATGCCATAACTATTGATTCCATCTTCTAGATGTTTTCGTAAAATATGCATCCACATTCGTCCCAATAACCGAGCTTAAAATTTGCATAACCATTATTATATTTTATTGGAAGAATAGTTTATAGGATTACAAATGTGCGCAAAACCCTGTATTGTCAATAAATAGGGTTATCCTTTAATTAGAAACTGTTCAGACAAACGGAATTTTAAATATGGTTTACTATTTTAAATTCTATTAACTATATCATACAATTCCATGACTTCGAACTTGTATGGTTGATACTGATAGCTTTCTTTTCAAAGTTACGAAAAGTATCAGTGATTTTTGCGCACTTTTTTTTTAACTTAACATATTTCATGTTTGTAACAATAAAATTTTGTAATTGATATTTCACTCCCTTCCTGATATGCTAGAGTTTTAAATCTTGTACACCTATATGTTATCGACGCCAATACGCCATTTTAATATTTTCAAAACTAAATAATTATCAATTAATCGATATATTTAAATAAATATTTATTCCCTACTTCATGGTGAATTTTAAAAAAATGACTTCAACATTCCATAATTTTTATAATAAGGAATTATTAATTAAAGACTAAAAAGGAGAAAATAATTCAATAATTTTAGAAGTCTAATATAATAATGGTTAGTAAACCTCTTTCTAGATATTAGTTTTTGTACATCTAGTCACAAAGACTCAAACATTCGTCCTATTAAACCTATCCTACGAGCATACAATCATTTCAATACAAATCATTTATATATAACTAGAAAAATCACCCTCATGGTATGACGGGTGCAAATTGCCTCTTCATTCGAGAGATTTCCCGTCAAATCTGACGTGTTTAGACAGATATATATGCGAGCGAAATGTTTAACATTGATGGAAAACAAATAAAATAAAAATATATTTTATGACAGGAAATATATTTTTTTTATTTACATATTTCTTTATTCAAAAAACCTCTTGGTAAGCAACATTCCGTGTGAAGTATTTTTCGTTGTTTAACAATTTTCCTTGTCCTTCAGATGTCTTTGTGTAAATTTTAACGTTGCCAAAAAATATTATCAAATTATATCATCACGATTGCACTAAATAATTAGATGCATCGTGGCATCCAAACTATATCACGCGCATGATATACCACTGACGTAATTTTCTACTTTCTTTTAAAAAACGGAAATTAATTTGAAATGTATGATTAATATAATTTTAAATGTCTCGGGAACTATTGATTATAGCGAGATAAATTTTATATCAATGGATAGCAAATTTTATTTCACTATTTTAGGGGTATTAAATTTGAAATTAGAACGACAATTACTCTTTTAAATTTAAAATGACTGAAATTTAGGTTCTCTAACAGTAAAATAATGCTGTTTAACGTCTCGCAGTGCTATGGCGCGAGTTTTATTGTTGATGACGTCAGAGCGTTACCGAGAGATCTGGGCTATTATATTAATTATTTTGTCTTTTATCCTACTTAATTATATTTCGTTCACTTTTTTGTATTTTATTTACTTCTATTCTGTGTCTTATTTTAATAGTATCAATAAGACTATGTTAGTGATTCCGAAAGGTAACAGCCTCATTGTTGTAGCGAGGCTGCAATTGTCAAATTTCTTTGTATATCAACAAGGCATTAACAATGTCATCATTAACTTTTGAAACGGCCTCATTAGCTGTTGCAAGGCCGCAACTATGTAATAACACTGTTTTTTTTCAATCAAGATTCTACGCACACTCATCCAAACCGCGAACCGGAGATTTTTAATCTCTGTAATCGGGTCTGTGCCGTAGTGTAAAGTAAAGTACACTAATTTTGTAAGTGTTTTTAATTTTTTAAAATTATTCAGGAAAGTTCAATAGTTTTAAACGTTCGAGTTAAAACAGGAGCTCGCGTCGCTCGGTCGATAATTTTCTTTCAATTTTAATTTCTTTTTATAATTTTCATTTTAAAATGCAATACTGTAGGCGTAGTTTTCTGGCTGTGATAGTGGTAGTTTCTTTCAACGTTTTCAACAACAACAATACCTATTAATAAAACATAAATTTTTATTAGAAACTGTTCAAATTCCTAATAGAGATTTGTTTGTTGTCAGGAAATTTGAAAATCTGGTTTATTCTGTAATTCATATACAGGCAGGATCCAATGTCAATTACCGCGGATTTTCAAAGCGTTATTTCATTTACTTTCTATGTAGATTCGTCTTCATACTATCATTTGAAAAATGGAAAAATAAATTAAGTGGAAATTTTTTCCTAGAATTTCCAAAAATTTCTCTATTTACTAAAAATTGTTCTCGCACATCTGTTACGAACATGGAATGTCGCTTCCCGGCAATAATAGTCTTATAGTTGGGAAGATACATTTACAGAGGTTCTTACTTAATATCGAGAGAGATCATCCAATGACCCAGACCATTTTGACGACAAAACGAAGATACTCAAAAATGCTAGAATTTTCATCTCTCATAGGAGCAGAGATCCGGATTCCTCCGGAGATTTCCATGTGACGCCCCTCCCTGTCAGAATGACTATAAATACGCGACAGTGTTGATCGACTGGGAACGTCTTTGGAGTGCGGACGCCTTCGAGGAATCACTTGGAGTTTCGTCTGCAGTGCGAGCTGGTGAGCTGTGCGTAGCTGGTGAGCTGTGCGTAGCTGGTGAGGCCGTGTAGCTGGTGAGCTGTGTGTAGTTGGTGAGCTGTGTGTAGCTGGCGATCTGTGCGTTATTGAAAGTGCTGTTACTGTCATTTTTAGTAATTCGTTGTCTGTTTGCGATGTTATTCTGTACAAGAGCTTTGTTCCTGCTACCTTTGCCTCGTGTATTCCTGAATATTTTTGAATAAACCGTCATTCTCCATTATCCTGCTTGTTGGACTGTTTTCACTACACACACACCGACGATTTTTGCAACACATCGAATATTAAGAAACTAAATCTTAATTCTCAAAAATATACTTAATTAGTTGAAAAATCCAGATACAGAATTGTAATAGCCTTGAACGTGAAAAGCTTTATCTCGAGTTCAATTAATTAAGATAAAATAATAAAAATAATAGAATTATTTTCATTTATTTCATCTCATTATTTGATATCGTTTCACCTAACGAATGGGAAATTATCTGTCGGATAAGCTATGTTTGCCTTCCCAATTTTCTTCTTTTTTATCTTTCTGAGTGACTTATCGATAGTATGGGGATTGTTATGACAATTGAAAATAAAAGCATTCTTTATTCTTATTATATAAAGATTCGTATTGTGCTCGAAGAAGGTCATATTATCTCTCACCAATCGTTATTTTTCGATGCGCATTGATTTTTAACTTAAAAATATTTACTGCTAATTTATTACTTATTCATATTTAACATCTTCATTTAATTGGCTTGCTTATGATAAAGTTTAATTGCACAAAAAGCATTTTTTTCTATGTTGCCTCGAAGACTAATCTTAAAATGATATCTATATAATTAAAATAAATTAAATAAACAATTTTTAAAAACCTGCTCTCATTAGTGTACTAAAATATAATTTTTTTATTTTAATCATTTCCTACTTTTTAGCACTTAAATTTATTATTCATCACTGCAAATATTGTAGAATGTTGAAATCATTTTTTATAAATTCATTATCAGATGCCATTCCGAGTAAGCAATCTGAATTTAATTAGGTTGATCTACTAACTGGTAATTAAGCTCTGAAAATATTGAAATATTGTATTTTTATTAAAAATACACAAGCATATAAAATTTCAAACCTCTAACACAATAGAGAGTGAGTGAAAAATCGATTCCAAAATTCCAAATTTACGAACATGAAACAGGTAAAGTTAAATAAAAGTGTGTATAAATCTCGAAAGAAAGCTTTGGATTTTTATATTAAGAATTCTAATAAAATAAGTGAGGCGATAGGCATAAGAAATAACTGCTCTGTGTTTTCTTATTTACGAACTCGAAACAAGTAAAGCTAAATAAAAGTGTGAATAAATTCCGAAACAAAGCTCTGGATTTTCGTATTAAGAATTCTAATAGAATGACTGAAGCAATAAGCATAAGAAATAACTGCTCTGTGTTTTCTTATTTACGAACATGAAACAAGTACGGTTGAATAAAAGTGTGTGTAAATCCCGAAAGAAAGCTCTGGATTTTCGTATTAAGAATTCTAATAGAATGACTGAAGTTATAAGCATAAAAAATAACTGCTCTGTGTTTTCTTATTTACGAACACGAAACTAGTAAAATTAAATAAAAATGTGTATAAATGTGTGTGTATAGTGTATATAAAATTAAATATAAGTGCGTATAAATAATCCGAAACAAAGTTCTGGATTTTCGTATTAAGAATTCTAATAGAATGACTGAAGTGATAAGCATAAGAAATAACTGTTCTGTGTTTTTTATTTACGAACACGAAACAAGTAAAATTAAATAAAAGTGTATATAAATGCCGAATGAAAGCTCTGGATTTTCGTATTAAGAATTCTAATAGAATGACTGAAGTTATAAGCATAAGAAATAACTGCTCTGTGTTTTCTTATTTACGAACACGGAACAAGTAAAGTTAAATAAAAGTGAAAAGTCCCGAAAGAAAGCACTGGATTTTCATATTAAGAATCCTAATAGAATGACTGAAGTGATAAGCATAACTGCTCTGTGTTTTCTTATTTGCGAACACGAAACAAATAAAGTTAAATAAAAAGTGTGTATAAATGCCGAATGAAAGCTCTGGATTTTCGTATTAAGAATTCTAATAGAATGACTGAAGTGATAAGCATAAAAAATAACTGTTTCTGTAGTTTCTTATTTAGAAACATTAAACAAGTACAGTTAAATAAAAGTGTGTATAAATCCCGAATGAAAGCTCTGGATTTTCGTATTAAGAATTCTAAAAGAATGATTGAAGCGACAGGGATAAGAAATAACATCTCTATTTTCTTATTTCAATCACTTTTCATTAGAAGTTTAATTTCAGTTTAAACCTCAACAATAGAAATCGATAAACTGTTGTTAATTTTGCAGCCGAGCTAGAAATTGCGAAAACTTATCCAAACATGAGATATGCAAAGGCAAATCGAGCAACAGATTTGTGGCACTAAAACTTATTTAATCTCTCTCGAGATCCGCGTCCGGGCAAACTTCATATATGAAGCAACCGAATCGATCTATGAAAACATCTCTTTCCAGGATGTTAGGCAGGACGAAGTCATTGTCTCGTAGCTCTTTCCAGGTCCACGAATCTGTGGCGAAAAGTTCAAACAATTAGAATTCATAATCTTAAGAATGGTTAGAATTCCTCAGAAGACAGTCTTCGTGCGAAATCTTCATAAATGTGTGTTATGTGGTGTGTAAAACAACATAATCACGTAATTCGAATTATGAAGACTGCCTAGTTAACATATTAAATAATTTGACATCTGCATTTTCAGAAGAGTAGACACACAGAATATAAAATCTTTAGCTTATTTATATATATATATATATAAAAATTTAAATTGTCAGTAGACTTTTGCTAAGATTAAACTTAAAAAGATATAGTAGCTGGAAAGCTTAGACTTAACAAATTAAATCGTTTTAACCTTAGTCGAAATATTTAATAGATGTGTATGATATATTAGGTTAATCCATTTTCTGCTACTTTATTCCACTTTTAACATATTACAATTTGAATTTTTTACGCAGAATACTTGTTTACATTCTTATAAGTACTAATTATAATAGTTATAAAGTACATATTAGATGAATATATCTTTGAAAAGATTTTTTTTATCCATCCAAGAAACTTTGCAACCATTAGATGAAAGTGATTATGATTAACGGAGGATTAATATGTCAGCAAAAAATAAATGGTATTGAATCAGATTGAATTTTCAAAACTATTTTTCAATTCCTACTGTTAGTTCACACTCTCCCTATATATATTTATATATATATATATATATCTTGTTCAAATTTTGCAATCGATTTTAAACTAACTTCCCGATGAGCTGGAGACTTGAAACTTTAAACATAGCTCAGAACTAGATGACAATGCAATATTAATTCGCTTTTTTTGTGTGTCTGTTTGTCTGTCATTTCATATTTTGCATGACGCATGCGCAATGCGATTTTCATTATATCTCGAAAACTATTAACATTATAGACTTGGTTGTTGGGTATATCGATGGCCCATGGGATCATCGAAGCACCCCCATATTTGAGCCATACCTTTGCGCATGCGCAGTACATTTTTCATTATATCTCGAAAACTATTAACATTACAGATTTGGCGACTTGGCGATAAATTTGGCGACCTTGGCGACAAAGTTGGCGACTTTGGGGGACAAAGGGAATTTTCAAGATTCAATCGTTAAGAAAATACTTTTTATTCATCCACTCAAGTTCAAATACATTTTTTAAAACTTGTAGTGGATGGCACTTGATGTTAATACAGTTTTCTAAATATTAATTCATTAATTAAATTTAATTTTTAGTTTTATATGGGCGAAAAAAATTTCTAAATTAAAATTTTTCTTTATTGACCTAAGTACGAATTGACTTAAAATTTTTTTTTATATATTACTTGTTTTGTTTAATCAAGCATTTTAGAAACTACTTCTCTGAAGCTGTTTCAGGACAGTTCTTTTCAGAGCTTTTTGACACGTTAACCTCAACATTACTAGTTGACCATTACTAATATAATAACCCAGATCTGTCTCTCAGTAACGCTCTGACGTCACCAACAATAAAACTCGCGCCATAGCACTGCGAGACGTTAGACAGCATTATTCCATTGTTAGAGAACCTAAATTTCAGTAATTTTAAATTTAAAAAAGTAATTGTCGTTCTAATTTCAAATTTAATAGCTCTAAAAGAGTGAAATAAAATTTGTTATCGATTGATATAAAATTTATCGAGCTATGATCAATAGTTCCCGAGAAATTTTAAATTATATTAATCATATATTTCAAATTAATTTCCGTTTTTAATAGAAAGTAGTAAATTACGTCAGTGGTGTATCATGCGTGTGATATAGTTTGGACGCCACGATGCATCTCATTATTTATTTCAATCGTGATGATATAATTTGATAATATTTTTGGCAACGTTTGTCAAGCAGAGAAGTGCTTTGTTTTGATTCGAATTTCGAAAAAGAATTCCTTTGAAATTTTCTCTTCTGATTTACGTTTGACAAGCTGAGAATTTCATGGTTATTGAATTATGATAAAATTGTTAAACAACGAAAAATACTTCACACGGAATGTTGTTTACCAAGAGGTTTTTTGAATAAAGAAATATGTAAATAATCTGTAAGTAAAAAAAATATTTCCTGTCATAAAACATATTAAACATTTCTCTCGCATATATATATATATAAACACGTCAAATTTGACGGTAAATCTCTCGAATGAAGAGGCAATTTGCACCCGTCGTACCATGACGGATGATTTTCTAGTCTATTAATATGAATGAAAAAGGTTTGTGGTCACACATTTGCAGAGCTTTTATTCTTTATATTATTCATGTCGTGAGAGCCGCAGTTTTATTTCATAATAATTATTGTTGCACGAGACGATATATTAAGTTACCATGTTTTAATTTATTATTTTTGCATTTATTTATTGTTTTATCTTTTGTTTTTTGTTTCGTAAATATTTGACAACTTTTTTGTTCGTTCTAAAGGTCTTAAGTTTTAGCATTTAATTCTGATTAAAAACTACTGTTGTGTAAGTCACTTGCCTCATGTCATCTTTTTCCAGCGCGCCATTGTAAAATTCATTTACAGAATCATATGAAATACACTATGTCATCTAATATTAATTGATGTCTATTTGCAGGTGCATATGTTCAGAATACTGGATTTCTTAGAAAATAAAGAGCATTGCTCCTTTTCTTCTAAACGATAAGCATTAGGTTTGTTAAAAATTAAAATTAAACAACATCTAGAATAATATACGAAATTTATTTACGATATTTGTTGACAATATATGCCCTATTTACTCAAGAATATTTTTCACGAGGGTAAGTCATTAAGTAAGTCACAAAAGATAAGAACAAAATAATTTACCATGATAATCACTTGGAAACAATTTTATTTTTCAGCATAATCTCCACCAATGTTGATGCACTTATTCCATCGTTTTATCAACGCCCAATTCCAGCTGCATAAAATTGTTTGGATTGCTGTCTCATCCACAGTAGGATTTTGTGTTGAGCGTCGACATCATCTCATCGTCGTCGTCAGATGAAAATCGCTTGTGGATAAGTCTGATTGGTCAGTGTTACACCATCCACCTTACAGCCCAGACTTAGCCCCAAGCGATTTTCATCTGACGATGACGATGACGATGAGATGATGACGACGTTCAACACGAAGTCCTAATGTGGATGAGACAGCAACCCAAACAATTTTATGCAGCTGGAATTGGGCGTTGATAAATCGATGGGATAAGTGCATCAACATTGGTGGAGATTATGTTGAAAAACAAAATTGTTTCCAAGTGATTATCATAGTAAATTATTTTTTCTTATGTTTTGTGACTTACTTAATGACTTACCTTCGAATTTATAACTAGCCGCCTTCGGCGAACAACTTGGTCGCCGGGAATATGATTTCAATTAAATCTTGCATCATTTTATATTGATTGTTTCTCTTAACAACGTATTTTTAAACACCAGATTGTGGTAGATATTTAACCCATGTTCTATAAGTGACCTCGGTCCTCTTCTGTTCATTATCTACATAAATGTTCCTAATGGAGTCAAATAACTGACCATGTCATGTAACCTCTAATTCCATATTGTTCGGCACTATCTTTCTTATTCCTGTTGTAAAATGCGCATTTGATTTCAACAATAAAATGAAGCAACACATTTTTTTGGCCAGAAACATGTTAGCTGGATTAAAACATGCTCAGAAAAGAATGAAAACATAGCAGCCATAACCATTGAGCTTACTGGATATATTTCTTAACGTGAGCAAAGTAATATCTCGGAGCGCTTGGTTTGCAGATTTCATAAAAATTATGATGAAATAAAATATGAAAACAAAATGTATTAGGATATTATCTCAGATTACAACAATGAAAGAGAAATATGCATTTGACTATTTCTTTAAACAATGAAAACGGTTTGAGTTGCATTGCAACAATGAAAAGTATTGTTGCAAATTATGCCAAAAAATATTTTTAAAAATTCATTAAAATTCGAGAAAACATTACACGGCAACTTAATTGACATCATTGAAAAGGTAATGTTTTGCACTTGAAGATAATGTAAAAATGATTTTTGCGCTGTTATGTTTTCGGAAGTCATTAAAGGAAAAACGCAAAAAGCTTGCTTAATTTTTAATTAATTAAAATTCTAATTAAAATTTCAAAAAAGGGCTCCGAGGTGCACATTCCCACCCTTCAAAGTATGTTTGTGCCAAATCTCGTAGCTCTAGGTCTAGCGGTCTGACCTGTAGAGGACCAACACACACACATTCCCCTTTATTATTAATAGAGATAACGTGGAGGACGATTTATGCGTTGAAAATTCTATGAATTAGTGTTTTTTTTAACGTAGGACTACGTTCCTCCCATTGGGGTCTCAGGAAGGAAATTGATTCACACGCCAAAACGCCAAAAATCTTGGTATGGGAGATCTTCTACATCTCGGTAACCACATATGTGAGAAACATAACTAATGTCTTATTTTAGAGATAAAGGGTAATAACAGAAGTTACAAAAAAATGAAAATCGGAATTGTATCTCAGCGACTACTGAGTCGAAACGTTGGCCACAAATACGCATGAATTGGTGGCGCGATCCTCTATATCTCGGTAACGACACATGTTAAAAACATAACTAATGTTTTATTTTAGAGATAAAGGGTAACAACAGAAGTTACAAAAAAAAAAAAATGAAAATCGGAATTGTAGTTCAGCGACTACTGAGTCGAAAAGTTGAGCACAAATACGCATGAATTGATGACGCGGTCCTCTATATCTCGGTAACTACATAAGTTAAAAACATAACTAATGTCTTATTTTAGAGATAAAGGGTAACAACAGAAGTTACAAGAAAAAAACTTACTTAAACTTAAAAACTTGCAACAGACTTCGAGAAACAAAATAGTCACGCGAGTAAAGTAGTCCTACGCCTTTAACATCAGCGGATGTTTGAAAAGACAGCCTCCCGTCATTTTTTTTCTTAGGTAGGCTTAAAAATTATTTTGCATTCAGAACACCAGTTTAAATCTCCTATAATTTATTCATTGCTCTGAACATAAAAGAAATTACTTACACATGAGGATTTCTCGTTAAACTGTCATTTAAGCCTCGCTAATTTTTAACAAGTATTCAATGAAAGAAATGTGCTTTATTTATGTTTTTATTTTCATGAAATCGTTTCAAAATTTTATTTTCTGCAATATGAGCTTCTACTCGAAGTATTAAAAAGTAAAATTCGATAAGCGAATTAAACAAGCGTGAGTGATCTCCCCTAACCTTTCTCGTATACTCCCTAACATATGTAGAGAAAAAATGACCAAAAAGGCACTAAAACGAACAAGCGTCCCTAGCGCAGTGGAAAAAAAATAAGCGAAACGTCAACGTCTTCAGCGAAAGAGCGTGGGTACAATTTGGCAGTGAGCCAAGATCAGTCGGGTCTTTTTTTTTGCGTCGTAGAATATTGAAGTAAGCGAAAATGAAAATTGAACGCCTTTTTTTAAACCGATTGACACAAAAATTGGACACAAATCTACAATTAAGGTTAGAAGGCCACATTCAATTATTATATTCATTCTTTATTTATCTAAGTAATTTTGTTAAGAAGTAATTGTGCTCAAAAGTATGCGATTATACAGACCGACATACAGTCATTCCTTTCACGGATTTGACCCAAAATTTTATGCGGACCTACATTCATGATAATAAAGCTATGTACCAAATTTTATCCATCTGGCTATTCAAGTTTTTGAGGTATAGTGTTCACATGAACGCGGACAGACAGACCGATTTCCCGTACACGCATTTTGTCCAAAATTTGAGAGAAACCTACAAATTATGTCATTATGCTCTAATAGTTTTCGAGTTATCGTGTTCACAGACAGACATAATTCCAAAATTGTGTTTTTCGGACTCAGAGAAGTCTAAAATGTGGAGTTCCGTAAAAATCTCGAGTTCGAATTTTTACGATTACAATACTTTCTCTTTATATACTTCGTACACGAGAAGGTAAAAAGAATTCAGCAGGTGTTCCATCAGTTACATAATAATAGAAATACTAAACAAAAAGTCAAAAAAGAAAATAGAAAAAAGTAAAAATAATAAACAGAAGATTTAAACAAAAACGATAACAATACACATTTTAGCGCGCTCAACGCAGCAGCCTCAAGTGATTGCATCAACAAAAAATTACAACGAAGGCATCTATTCTTTAAGGAAACCTTGAATTTTTATAGCTAGTTTAAATGTTCCTTTCTGTATGCATTACATCATTTTATATAAATATATATAATTATATCAATTTCTATGTATATGCTTATTTATTAAATAATTTTCTGCACGGTTATTAAAATAATAATAAAAAATATTTCACTTTCTGCTCTTCTTTTAAAGTGAATGAACAGCTTCAACCTAAGGTGCAAAAAAATTTAATTGTATCTGTGGTAAATAGAACAAATGCTACCTGTACTAACGCGAAGTAAAGTTTCGATTACAAGCGTGGGTGTAAATATTCGTGCACTCGCAGACGCAGACACGCGATTCAATGCCAACGTCCATCAAAATGAAGTCGATAGCATTATGATTCTTTCCTAGAAAACAACGATTCGCTTTTCTTAAAAGGTTCATTACCTTTCTCATTTCTACACGAAGAGCTGGAGTTCCGTGCTCTGCTTGCATTACTTGAATGAACTGTATTCTTCCCCAAGACGCATCGTGATCCAATACTTAACAATTGTGGGACAATTTGAACGAAAGATATGTATTGACACACGCAACTTTTAGTTTAGTCGTGTGTATTTAGTCGCTAGATTTTTTCCTTGCTTGTTTAGACAACAGTGTCTTGTTTCGTTTAAAATGACTTGTAAGGATATTTTTAGAAGTTTTTAAAAGATCATTAATGTAATTTAGAATGTACTATTACCCAGTAAATTCCATTCAGGAAATCGAAACATTTCATAGATTGATTTCATTTTTTTCAACTCTAGTGATAAGATAACAGAACTTCAAAATTTGACCCGAGCGAATTTTTCAAATGACTTATTTCATCATATGCTTCTTCTAAATGAGTCAATATTAGCCATATGTGGCACAGTATGGCCAAATTTGGCGTTTGAGCCAGAAAAATTCAATTAACCATCTAAATAAGTCAATATTAGCCATATGTGGCGCAGTATGGCCAAATTTGGCTTTTGCGCCAGAAAAATTCAATCAACCATTTAAATGAGTCAATATTAGCCATATGTGGCGCAGTATGGC
>BGPR01008848.1:19116-31876 GCA_013235015.1 Araneus ventricosus | reverse complement strand
ATTCATATTCCCAGAATTGCGCATATCACTGCAATATTACGGTTCATTCCATAAGAAAACTAATTTTTTGTCTGAGGGTTTGTAGCCTTCACATTTCCAATACTTTTCAGTACAGTTGAAGGTTTTTAAGATATTAAACTGTACAAAATATAATTTAATGATGTTCACAAACTATGCCAATAACAGGAAAATAAATTAATCATTGCTCGTTTTCATTATATCAGTCCATTTTTGGCGGCATCCCTTCTTTGTTCTGTTGATAAAAGAATGATATGGTTTCTCCGATGTACACGTTCTCCCATTCTATCTTGACATGTCCTTTCCAACTTCATCTAAGAATGCATTCTGTTTTGACATGTAGGCGGTACAGAATTCGGTCTGCAACGAACAAGGTTTCGTGCAACCTTTATTTGCTTTTCTCGCAGTTCATGTACCACAGGGAATAATCTCAATTAAGTTCTTTACCCATCTCACAAGTAGGAAAAATTCCATATTTAATGCAACAGCTTTTTCTTACGTTGGGTAAAATTAATTAACCAGAGAGCTTTGCAGTGCTCGGTTTGTCTAATTACCTTCATACCCTGACTGCAGAAATCTTCAATTTTAGATCAAGTTAGTTAAGAAGTTTGTTCTTTATTCTCTCGCTTAAACTTAACACTAGATTAACGAGTGTTCTCTTCTGGATATGTCAGTGCCAGATAATAACTATGGAGATTATGTATTATTTGGGATATTCTTGTGGGATTATGTTCTTTTTGAAATTGGATCAACCTTATCAAATAAATAAATTTTCGTTTTATTCATTGAAGATTTTACAAAATCTTCCTATCTTTAACAATTAGCTAATTTTAATTTAACCTGTCTCATTTTTTACCTTATAATGAGTTTTTTTCATTTTCATACACGAAGCAAACAAATATAAAATAGTGTAACCGACAAAATGTTCGACCTCTATACTTTGATGAATATCGAAGTTTTAGAACTCTCTGAGTGCAGAAAAGGTAGTTTTGGAATTCTGTTTCTCTGTTCTGTGAACATAACAACTAAAAAACAACGAACTAGGTGAATGAAATTTGCTATGTGTATAATAGTAGAAAATAATTAAAATAAAAAATTCTACTTTTTAATACACTAATAAAAATGTGTTTAAAAATTTTCCCACCAAATTTGTTAATTCATAGATGAATTAAAAATCTCCCTCTAGGCTTTAGAACACGCCTGTTGCTACTGAGATACAACGCCAAATAAAAGATCCTTTATGATCATAGTTCTCTGAAAAAAATCTCCATGATTGTCTTTGATGTTCCCTATAATTATCTTCTTTATCGAAAAACACTTTATTGCATTCTTATGAGAGAAAAATATCACGTATAAATATTTAAACAAAAATAGTAAACAAATATATTTCTCTTGAGACAATAGATAAAGTGTCCGTTGCAACACATTTTAAATTCATTTTTGTGCTCAACACATCCGCATAAATTTACATTAATGCATTTACAGTGATATAAAGATTTGAGAATACAGCGGGAATTTTATATTTTTTACTTCCTGTATCCGGAATTCGGCTTCTGTGTGTTTTTGTTCTTTCGAAATCGATCTAAAAGTACTCGGAATTACATTCATGGGTTTTTCACCTGAGAAAATCGATGAATACCTAGTAGGAGGAATTTCCAAAATTCTCTTAAATATCGGGTGAATGTGCCTTTTCGGTACTAGTAACGATGACTGATGGGCAAACTTTAGAAGTTCAAATCTCAAAGGTGTTTGTGGAATTATTTATACAGGGTGTCCAACAAAGGACTCCCTCATTTTAAAATTAAATAACTCGGCAACGGAGATCGATAGAAGAACGAAACCAGTGATATGCTTAGTCTGAAAGCCGTAAAAATCTGATACAAAAGTTTCAAAATTAGTTATAAATGTTGCCGACAGGTGGCGCTGCAGGTTGTAATAGCTATTCAGAATCCGATAAGAAATCTATAAACTGTCCTTGGCAAGAACGGAAAATGCCTAATTTGAATCGATTGTGATGTGATTGCAACGATTACTTGCAAATGACAGTTTATAGCTTTCTTCTCGAAATCTGAACTGTGATTACAACGTACAGCGCCACCTGTCGGCAACATTTATAACTAATTTTGAAACTTTTGTATCAGATTTTTACGGCTTTCAGACTAAGCATATCACTGGTTTTGTTCTTCTATCGATCTCCGTTGCCGAGTTATTTAATTTTAAAATGAGGCAGTCCTTTGTTGGACACCCTGTACTTTGCTTATAAATGAATAAATTAAAAAACTGTATAATTTTTAGATAGAAATCTATATAAATAGAAATAATTGCCCTCTTGCTATATTGCCCAGTTATTATGACAAGCCACAAATCTCGAAGTTTTTTTCCGCACAAATATTCTAGGTGCACAAAAATTTCAAATCTGATCTTTACCAAACACTAAAATTCAATTCAAATCACCTTCAATTCGATTTTAAATATTCCTTGATATTACTTATCCTTTCAGTCCCAGTGATTCTATTTGGAATCATCATATTCGTTATTTTTTTTGTTCAGCATCCAAACCTGTCTCTGATAACAAATGAACATCATTAAATTCTCCGCATTTTCCTCTTTCCAAATCTATTTTTTATTCTCACCAATAAATGGCTGCACTATCAATTTTATTTATTCAGAAATTACCTTTTTGAACTTCACTTCATTCAGCAAAAGATGTCAAAAATAAAAATCTATTTTATCATAATTTAAATGAAATTACAGGTATAATTTCAGTCTTATTATTTTTAAATATGTTAAAATATTTTATTTGAGCTGTTTATGATAAATATTTATTTTAAAATTTCGGTTTTGCCAATGGAATGATGCTAATTGAACTCACTTTGAATTTTAATTAAAAAAATTAAAATATTTTTTTTCCTTTTGAACTTCCACCTTAGGCCCAAAATGAGTACATTTCACAAATTTCAGAATGAATAATAAATTCTTGGGACTGAAAGTGTTAAAGCGGAAAAGATTTTCCTTATTTTAATTCGGTATTTAATTAATAATACGTACAACAATCTCATCTTTTTTCAGTTTGTGAATTCAGAAAACTTTTGAATTTGTAAATTTTTCACAGCGTAGTTTATGACAATTATTATTATAAAAACCAACAATATCGAAATTTAGATTTGCAATTATCAGGCCGTAAATTAGAGTACGTCGTAAATTACAAGTTTATTTGATTAAATTTAAATGCATTCCATTTCTAATAGTCTACTCAATTCAATATATTAATTTTAAAGTACATCTGGAGTTCATCTAAAATCTCAGTAAGTTTAAAATTTCTTTGAAAATTTATCACTATGTTATAAGCAGTACATTTTGTTGCCTATGTTTTTTTTCTTTTTAAACAGAATCCATATTTATCTATAAAATCAATTGCTGTTATCAATAATTTTTATATTTTTTATTAGTTTGATATGCATTCGTAGATGAAATCGGTTTTCTCAAAGCGGAATTGTAACTGTACCAATAAATTAATAAATATATTCTTCTATTAATATTACAGGCAGATTGTATACTTATATTTGATAGTTAATTAACTGATATAAAGAATATTTTTGGAACATTGCTTAAAGTAAGTTAGTATTAATATCATTTTATTATTTTGTTGAGTTTAAACGTCGTCGTATGTTTCCTTTGCTACTAAAATTTGTGCATTATGTTTGCATATCCCATTCTTATGGCCATAAAAATTGCCCATTAATTAGCTTCCTGTTTTTGGGATACA
This sequence comes from Araneus ventricosus, assembly GCA_013235015.1. Lineage (NCBI taxonomy): Eukaryota > Metazoa > Arthropoda > Arachnida > Araneae > Araneidae > Araneus > Araneus ventricosus. The sequence goes on along the minus strand of BGPR01008848.1, from coordinate 28,092 downwards.
CTGTATGTAGCTATACTTGTTCATTCTGTAGAAAAGTGAATATGTATGGCTGTGCTATGAAACCTCATACCTGATGAGCCCAGTCTTGCGTAGGTTTAAATGAAAATCAAGAATTCTTGTGCGTTTCCATTTCAAAGCGAGGCTAAGTGAAACTTACGAAAGTAGGCTACGAGTATCTGCTGTTACTTGTTGGCTCAATTAACTGGTAATCATGTTTTTGGTACGTCAAAACAATAAGGAAAGAATATGTCTCGTACATCAGAAAAGTATTCATCGGTATGAACATTTCACAATCTTTTCATCCTCCTCCTTCTTTTCCTAAGTATTGACTTACATTCACAATTATTTTCTTTTACAAATTACTATTCATTGTATCAGGGGCTTCTTTTCCTTGAAATAAATGTTTTCGCACATAGCTCTAATTCGTAGAAAGTACGGCCGAATTTATAGTTTTTAGCTGGAAATCTGTTTTTACCATAATCTCAGTGATTTATTTTATATAATTTTTCATTTAAGGACAAAAAAAATTAACTACACCTTTTTATACTTATACTACTATTTTCCGGAATATATTATTCTTTAAAATGAAGATTTATCCAATTTTTTCTCACATTTCAGTCGGATTTTTTCCTCCTATTCTCAAAATCCATGTGTAATTTTGCCTAAAACGAATCATTTCTGGAGAATTATTGGGGAAGATATGTTCTGAAGTTAACAAAAATAAATACAAATGAACACATTATTTGGGTTAATTTTAAAAATGAAATGAATAATTTGTAAGCTAGTCATATAAGAGAGAATTTCAATACGAATAGTAAGAAAAGATTAAGCTATAAAATCCTAGAAAAACATTTCAATTTCAAAATTCGCTTTTAATTTCAATAACTTTAAATAGTTAAAAATTTGGTTTGACTTTAATAAAAAATATGTTATAGAGAACATATAAAAACTCTTAACAAAAAATACGACAAAGGTACACAAATTAACTCAATAAAAACCGTACAGCAAAACAGTTGCGTACCCGTAAATATGTCTTTAGAGTTTCCACACTAATTAATCCAATAATAATATATATTTTACATTTAATTATTCAACATTTACTTTAAAACTGTTAGGAAATGTAAATTCCTCATAATTTTCATTTTTTCTTTTTCAACTCGAAATCAAATACTTATGCTGTTTTCGTCATTTGAAGTCGACTCTATCTTATCGACAACATCTTTACAATTGCATTATAACTTAAAAATAATAATGCACTTTTAAACAAAACTAGCTGCATGGGCCGGCATTGCACGGGCTATCTCGAATAATGCGTCATTCCCTGGCGGAGAGAAGAAGTGAGGTCTTTTGCCACAGGCCCAACATTCTCTCCTAAATAAAAGGAAAGAGTGGTTCAAACATTTCGTCCACACAACGCCATCTATATTGCACTGTTGCTGTTTTCAACAATGAAACAGAAACACGCAATTAAATATTGTTTAAACAATGAAAACGATTTGAATTGCGCTGCAACAATCAAAAGTATTGTTTTAAATTAGTTTTTAATTAATATCTTCTTTACTAATTAAAATTTCGGAATTTAAATGGCCAAAATGGATTCCTTGGATTATTCCCCATCTTTTGGTACTTTCCGCGCTCTTCTCCGTTCAGCAGTTCATGAGAAGATAGCATTACATATATACACGTCGAATTCTAATAGAATTCTAATTAAATTCGATTATAAAACGCGGTAAGATAAACCAGCGGGAGTGGTATCCCCTAAACTTTCTCGTATACTTTCTAAGTGGAGATTCGTCAAAATCTCCAGTTCGAATTTTTTTGTCGATTACAATACTTTCTCTTTGTATACTTCGTATACGAGAAAGTAAAACAAAAAAACAAACCTGAAATAAAATATCTGTTGCCACGCTTCAAAAAAATATTACTTTGAAGCAGGCGCGATAAAATAGGCAATGCAATGAATACTAAAGCGAAAATTCTGCTTTGGAATTGAATTCCCAAGAAAACAACTTATACTACCGTAGCAATTGCAAAAGCGCGTGAATAAAAGATTTGCTGAAATAATGAGATCGGTTTGATTTACAACAATAAAAAAATTGTTAACAATTGATGTTTGAAAACATTATTTATTGTTGTAAATAAAATTTACAACAATAACAGATTGCTACCAATATGCATGCGCATGAGAATCGGATTAAAAGAAATTGAATATGCAATTTGAACGCCTCTTTTTGACGGATTTGGCCCAAACTTTTATACGGACCTACATTCATAACGATAAAACTGTGTACCAAATTTTATACATTTAGCTAATCAAGTTTTTGAGTTATAGCGTTCACATGACCGCGGACATACAAATAGACAGACTTCCCGTTGACGGATTTTGTCTAAAATTGGATAGAAACCTACAAATTATGTTTAAAGACCACATACCAAATTTCATCCCCGTAGCTCTAATAGTTTTCGAGTTATCGTGTTCACAGACAGACACACACACAAACAGACATAATTCCAAAATTGTGTTTTTCGGACTCAGGGAGGTCTAAAACGTGGAGATCCGTCAAAATCTCGAGTTCGAATTTTTTAACGATTACAATACTTTCTCTTTGTATACTTCGTATACGAGAAAGTAAAAATGTATGACAGTAAAATAGTATACTTATATACATGCGGAGGAATGTAGTTTAGTAGTGTACTTGTATGAAGAATCTAAATTCCTTTCAAAATAAAAAATATAGAAAAGAAGTTTCCCTTCAAATATTTATCAACATGTAACGCAGCATTTATCGGCATTCGAAACAGCGATAAGCATGTCGTAAAATGCTGAATGTGTAAACGTGTTTACAGGTACTGTTAAATTCGCAACAGACTAGAAGCCTTATATTGACATCATTTTACAATAGAAGTAATAGACGATGCATATGATAAAACCAAATATCCCGCTAAAAGACATAACGTAAGTACGAGTAATCGATAAAAGAAGAGAAAGTATAAAAATTTGAATTTCATATACAGTCGGACCTCTGTTCAACGAAGTCGCTAAATCCCGAAAAAAAAATTCGTTATATGGAAAATTCGTTAAATAGAGATTCACCTTTTAAAATACTTTAAACTACACAAAACAGATTTTAAATTCATAAACACTAAATATTATTAAAAAAGTAATTAATCACACCTTTATTTTGTAAATTAATATCTATTTGTTTTATATATCTTATCCTTCAAAAAGAAATCTGCAAGGAAAACAAGAATAAAACAAAACATTGTCTGGGAATACACTGTATTTTCAATTAAAAAAATTAATTTTAAATTGAAATTAATGAATTTTAGTATTTCATCATACGAAGGTTTGTTGATTTCTGCATCATGATCATTTCCATCTTCATCATTTTCGTCTTCAGCGCAATTCATTGTTGTATTGCTTTCATTTTTCACACTGTCCACTTCAAAACTGTCTCATCCACATCTTCATAGACACACGCTTTTAAACGTTTTGAACAAGAATTCGATGAATCATAATTTTGTATCTTATCACGATTTTTTTATTATGGTTGATAAGCTGTTTGGAGGAATACCAAATTTTAAAGCAATATCCTTTTTTTTTTCGCACCTTTATCCACCTCATGAAGAATTACATTTTTTTTCTTTGATGCTCAAGTACTTTCGCTTTGACATTTTCCAGCTTCAAGGTCATTGATCACCATAAGATGTGTTAAAAGAAAGAATAAGTTTGAAATGTTTAGAAATATTTTGAGAAATAGGAAAAAAAAAATATATATTCGATCACGAGAAAAAGTTCGTTAAATAGAGAATGCACTTCGCTATTCGGAGGTTATTTTCCGAAGGAATTCGCGAAATGTTCTTGGTTCCAAGAAAAAGTTCGCAAAATAGAGAAATTCGCAAAACAGAGGTTCGTTAAATAGAGTTCCGACTGTAGTTTATGACAGGGGGACAATTTTTATTTGTTCGCAAACCATGGCAAAAAATTACTAGATAATAATAAAATTTACTGATAGTAATTATTACAAAGAATATAGAATATTTCCTCTAACAGCCTGGAGTTTTAAATTATTTTTTAAGAATTCCAAATTGTTTATTTTCGTATTTACTTTACTCACAGTTAAATTGTTAGTCTTTTGTATCCTGAAAAGTAATTGGCTGCATACATATCACGTGCGGATGTTAAGTTCCATTTCATGTCTTTGGAAAATGAACAAAAATGTCGGTTCATATAATTTCTAAACATTAATCCATGTCTTCTGTCATTCTGTAGCCTTTGTAACTAATGAAATCTGTCAAGAATGTTAAAATAAAGCGATATTTAGAATAATGAGTCAAACTGAACATACGAATACAAAAGGTTAACTGTGAATTCGTTAATTCATTTTTTTAAATATTTTTTACAGAAATAAATAATTCATGGCTTTTTGTTCATGACAAATCCAATGGGCACTTAAGTGCTCGGTTATAAAGTGTATTCTATAACTCTGATTAGATTTTCCATCAAAATATTGTTAAAGATTCAATAATTTGCTCTTACAAGCCAAAACGTCTCAAAGACAAATATTTTAACACTTAAAAGCCCAGTCTTGGCTTTAAGCAATATACCCAACTTTGTCTTCTAAAATCTTGAGAATTAGACTGAAGCTCTAATGCCTCTTGTTGCCAATAGGATACACACTGAAATTTTTATTAATTCAATTTACAACATATAGATGGCAGTCTGGGTGCTGATAAAAAGAAATTGATGTTTTTCACTTGCGTCTGCATCATTTTAGCTTTGTTTGTACGCTTGAGAATCTCATATTTTATTCTACAATGTTGAAGGAAATTCCTTATTCGCCTTATTATTTATTAAAATTCATCTGTATTTCACATTATAGAATTTTATCAATGAATTCTTTTCTGAAATGAAAGCCCAGTGTTGTCAATTGGTAACAAATTGTTTTTTAGCCGTAAACCATACTTAAAACAAAACAGGGGTTTTAAAGTATTTTCCCATGATTTATTCGAGAAATGAAAGTCAAAAAACATTTTAAAATCAATTTTTAAAAATTTGGTCTTTTAAGGGTTAAATTGGGATAAATTGTAAAGTTATTGAAGACAAATCTGTACGACAGAGGGGAAGTATCTCAACGTATCCGACTGTGTTCGGAGACATTTTTTTGAAAAATAACTTTTATATATTTTTTAATGTTATTTTTCAACTGCATATGTTTTAAAACTATGAAAATATTGTAAAATTAGGCTTTCAAAATAATATTTTTTTAAAAAAAACTGAGAAATTTGAAGAAAAATGACTAAAATATTTGCCTTACGCTAACAGCCATAGACAAAATCATATTCTAAATATACATAAATCCTTGTAGGAGTATATTTTTATGACAGTTATCTGTGTTATGCTCTAAAACATTTCTTGTACTTCAAAATAGTTTTGAGATATAGCTGAACATAGTTACTAAACTGGTAATTTTTCATAAAAAGTGCTTTTCGTTTATATTTAAGCGCTTAAAAATAATACTTGATTTTAAAATTGATCTTAGTTTTTAGAGGAGAACATCAAGCATATTACAGAAAACAATCTCTGAAAATTTCATATCAATACTTGAATAACGTTTTGAGAAATCATTGTTACGGTCGACAGTTTCCCTCAAAAATATCATTTCTCAGAAAACACATTTAAAGTTTTCATGCAACATAAAATAATGCTTACAGTTCGGAAATAAAACATCTGCAACTCCATTTGTAATTCACGTAGAGTAAAGAGTGAGACCGTTTTAGAAAGCTTGTTAAACAGGCTACAAAATTAAATCATAAAAATGCTTTTGATAATTTCATCAAAAACGACGAGTTTAAACCAGTCGGATACCTTAAGTGACATTTTTAAATAGTTTTAATTAATTGAGTAATTGATTAGCTCTGAGGGTGGACCGCGGTTGCCTAGTGGTAAGATTTGGGGGCCGGAGGGTTCCAGGTTCGAAACCCGATTCCACTGAAAAACACCCGTGTATGTGCGCCTGTTGCGCGTTTAATCACACGTAGGAGAAGCAAACATCCTACCGCTGGTGTGGTGCGGAAGTTTGGAGTTCCAAAGTAGCTGTCGTGTTGCTTCAAAACGGGACGTTACTATGATTAAACTAAACTAAACTTTACCTCTGAGATGCTGTATTGTACGCTAATGATTTTCTATTCCAAATATCTTCTCTACTGCTGAGCAAAATCTACATTATCTTGGTTTTAATTATATAATTTCCACAACTCTGCTGACACTAAAGCGAGTTTGAAGCTAACAGAAAATATTAAATTGTCTTCGAATACCAAATACAGCTTAAAAATCTATAAGGCAGAACTTTAGTAATTGAATAACTATTTGTGAAAGATTGCGCATAATCTTAAGGTAAAAATGTTAAAAATACTCTGTAATTTAAATATTATCAATCCTTGTTTGAAACTACTTAAAAAAATCTCATTTTTAATTACGTCATTTATAAAACAATTAGTAATTATTTCTTTTCATATCAGATTGAAATGAAAGTGGCCTACAATATTTTATTTCTTAAGGGAATAATAAGATAACTTTCAAAATATAAACTATAGAAAAGAAGTTTCTATAAATATCTACTGCAAAATGAATGTAGGTTTTTAAATATATTCACAAAATACTTTTTATTGTAGGTCAGAACAAGGAAACAAAATATTTGAATAAGAATATCATTATATTTTGCTACTTGTTATTCGAAAACTTGCGTGGGTTTGAAAGAATATCAAGATTTTCTTTAAGCCACCGTTTGAAATAAAATATAAGTGAAAGCTTGAAAAATAAACAATAAGCATCTATTACTATATTTGTAGGATCAATAATCCGGTATCTCTGCATCATTTATTCATAAAACAAATGAGCTTAGAATATATTTTAAGAATTAAATGAATATTCTGCTTTACGAACACAATACAACTTGTTTTCGCTATTATTACATGTTTGAGATATCTTGCTGTAACAATAATGATTCGTTTCATCAAAGGTTTGTTCTCTTAATCAATTTAAATTCTTTCTTACATAACCGTCAACTATCAAATTTAAGGTAGGATATAAGAATTTTTCTTTCTAATTGCCTTTAATAATTTTATTTATAATCTTCTAGCAAGATACCTGCCGTTTCGTGGTCTTTTTAGTATCAAGTCGGTGTGGAATATTCGAAACCGAACTATGTTATATAAAAACATAATTTTAATCAATACAAAACTATGTTTTAAATAGATTAGCTAAATTTGTCTTGTGCGGCTCCCAAAAAACGCGTTATTTAGCTATAGGATATGGCAACATTTATAGCAATTGATGGATCATGTGATTTCACTTTCCAAACGTAAACAAACGAGTACGATTTAGTTTGAGCCTTCTTTTCAATGAGTTAATAATGAATCTCAATTAATGAGTTAATAATGAATCTCAATTAATGGGTTAATAATGAATCTCAATTAATGAGTTAATAATGAATCTCATATGAAACATAATTTTAATTAATAAAAAACTATGTTTTAAATAGATTAGCTAAATTTGTCTTGTGCGGCTCCCAAAAACTCGTTATTTAGCTATAGGATTTGGCAACATCTATAGCAATTGATGGATCATGTGATTTCACTTTTCAAACGTAAACAAACGAGTACGATTTAGTTTGAGCCTTTTTTTCAATGAGTTAATAATGAATCTCAACTAACTGTTAAATATTATCGAAACAATGAAAGAAGACGAATTCAATGAGAAAATGAATCAAATGAAGAGAATTTTGAAAGGCGTTCAGGAAGAAGGAGCAATAATTTGTTTCAACATGCTCAGATAGCTGTTTTTAAAAATTAAATACGGGGTTGTCACTTTAAGGGGATTTCTTTTGGACGATTTTTCGTGAAATGTGATAATCCCGATACTTTTGATGAGCTTTTTAATGGTTGGCGCGATTATGGCGAGCTTGGCGATGAAATCGCGTTCTAATGTCGTACCGATTTGTTTTTAGGATTTTATATAGCTTGAAACTCTTATTACCATTTTTTGTACTTTCATAATTTTCTTTAATAGTTCCAAAAAAAGACCTTCTTCACGGCTAACAAATTTGTTCTATGCTGTTTTAAATTAGGCGGCCAGGGAAATTCAAAATCAGTTTTTTTTTAAATTTTCAACTAATCAATTTGAAATTTTTCAGGGAGACCTAGAAGTACTATATAAGGCGATGCACACAATTTCACTTTAATAAATTTATTTATTTTAGAGTCATCGGTATAAATGTAATTTTTAATAACAATTAATTGGCTTTATGGTAAATGCTCCAGGCGCTTCAATTTTTATTCAAATTTCATGATATTTTATATACGTATAAAGACATATATGGAGAAGAATTTTTGTCATTCATATAGAAGTTATTTTGTTATTAAAATGTTAATACTTTCTTCCATATCAAATATTGGGCATATTTTTTTCCAAAATCAATAGCGTCGAATTATTATGTGTATTCAACTTGAAATTCCTTTCGGAAAGACAAAAATTAATCCCAATTTTTGTTTGAAAAGGGTTAGAATAACTAATTAAAAAAATTAGAATGATTTCGAGCAATTTTGGAGCAGCTGGAGCATTTGTCATAAAGCTATTAATTGTTAATTAGAATTACATTTATACCCATAGCTCAGAAAGAAAGAAATATATTGCAATGAAATTTTGTGTGTTGTCTTATATAGTGCTCCTATTATTTCCTGCAAAATTTCAAATTGATTAGTTGAAATTTTTAAAACTGATTTTGAAGGTCCCTAGTTGCCTTAAAACCTCAGAAGCAAATCTATTGTTTACTTAACCCTCCGTTATTCGCAATATATAATGTATAGGCACTGCAGTACCGTACAATTTTTTCAAGAGATAACTCACAAAATGTGGCACTTTACAAAATTTCAATTACGATCCTACAAAAAGAAAAGTGAGCAATTCTCGAGCGA
>BGPR01008847.1:40220-54061 GCA_013235015.1 Araneus ventricosus | reverse complement strand
AAAAAAAAAAAAACGATAAAGTTGCGGAGGTACAATAAAAACGTCGAATGTTGGTTCAAAAAAAATAATAAGGCTACGAACTTTGCATCATATATGAGAAAACAATGGAAGAATAAAAAAATGATACATTGCATAAAATGTCATACTTGGGTTAATATATTGTGTGCTGATGTGAAATTGAGAACCAAAAAATACTTTTTCTGTACCGATGGCACAATTTTTATACAATTTTTCCTACTTTAAAGCGTATTTATTAAAAAGTAAATTATATTGTTTTGGAGATAAATAAATCATAACAAATACTACTATTTTTATTAGAATTACTTGTCTATCACTGTACATTAAAAATGGATTCGGTGGTCCAAATTCGATTATCTTCTCTTATCTATAGTCCCTCCAGCGACTGTAGCTATTTCTGCGAAGTGCTCAGCCAGCTGATTTCCTGAATTACCGGCGAAAGCTTTCACTCTGGCCTAGTCGTCCCACCGATAAGTAAATTATGTGACTTAATGACATTTACAAATTTTGATTTAGTGCTTGCACACCTTAGGGCTTCTATTGAAGATGTTGAATATGTCTGTAAGATTTTTATAGGAGTGTGCTATATATTTGACGAGTTCGTTATGATGAGGCAATTAACAAAAAATAATAAATTCATTTACAAAAGCAACTATAAAGAGGAATAAATTATTTACAGGATTACATATTCACACTCTATATTCTTGCAAAAGCGTAATGTCGCTTTTCTGCCTCACTAGTCTTATGTTTGGGAAGAGAATTTTAGAGGGGTAAGTATTAGGGTGGGCCGAAAAACACTTTTTTTCGAAATCGCTATTCTAATCGTGCGGAAATGGTTCTCTCTGGGTTCAATAAACACGGTGTCAAATATTTTTTTGATTGGATAATATCTTCTGCCCCCGCATCGCACTTGGAATTTTGGGTAAAAATTGCAATTTTTACTCGGTGTAGGAAATATAATTACGTTTCAATATTTCTATTCTAATGGTGCTGAAGAGGTGCCCACTGGGTCCAATAAGAAAGGTGTAAAATATTTTTTCGATAGAATAATATCTTCCGTTCCCGTATCGCAATCGAAATTTTGCAATTTTTGTAAAAAAGTACACTTTTTCTTGTCTTTTCATACAGGAAGAGACTTCGGAATATTGCTGATAATGCTGATAGAAAGGCTCACAATTTATATTTAAATCATACACAAGCAAAGCCTAACGCAGAGTAGGTAGATTATGAAGATGAAGAAACGGATTGTTCTTCAGATATATCTGAAGTAATTTTAAATCTGAACACTTACAAACCATCAACATCGAACCGTTTAATCTCTCTTACTGATCCTAAGTACAAACAATTAACTTCGTTTGTAGCTAAATCATCACAAGTGCGTCTTGGCCTGCCTTCAACTGCTGTGGCTGGCGACAAGTTTGGCGTCTCGGACCGGGATGTGGCTGCAATTGCTTCAAGTATTCTTCACGATGTCGGTCCCATAACTAGCAATAAATCGGATTTAGTGGTTGACGAAAACAAGCTGCGAAGGGAAAAGGCTAAAGTTAGAAAGGATTTAAAATTCCAAGCTTTAAGCGAAGCTCAGGCATTACCGTTGAAGGGGCTGTATTTCGATGGTCGTAAAGATTCTACATTGATAGAGGAGAGAGTAGATACTAAAACATACACGAGAAAAGCAAAAGAGGAACGTTTATGTCTTACTGAAGAACTGAGTTTACGTTACATTACTCATTTGACACTGCAAGACAGATTTTCGCGACTATTATCGGATATTTTGAAGGGATCACAAGAGATCTTTCTCAGCTTTTGACAATTGGCTGTGACAGCACATCTGTTAATACCGGATGGAAATCCGGTGTAATTCGGTGCTTGGAATTGAAACTTGGTAAACCTCTTCAGTGTGTAATATGTCTCCTGCATTTTAATGAACACATACTCTGAGGCATCTGTTTGAAACGTTGGATGTGTCAACAAATGGTCCAAAATCATATTCTGGTAATTTTGGGAAGGCGCTCCTTACATGTGAAACTTTGCCAGTTACAACTTTCGAAATTATTGACGGCGAATTACCAACAACTGATAGACGTGACTTAAGCAAGGATCAAATGTACTTATTAGAAATATCTCAAGCGTTGCAAATGGGGAATTGTTCTGATGAGCTGGCTAGACGCAATCTGGTACATTATCACATTCACGCTGGCTGACAACAGCCAACAGAGTTCTAAGATTATATACTAGTTCTCCAGCTTCTTCTTTGAAGTTGAAACAAATCGCTGAGTTTGTTATGAAAGTTTACACTCTAAACTGGTTTAATATAAAGCTTAAACACTCGCTTAAATATTGAGCTAAGCATGTGTGGAATACTATTTCTAGATCCAGGTATTTATCTCAAGACCTCAAAGACGTCGTTGATGGAGTAATTTGTAGAAATTCGTTCTTTGCTCATCCTGAGAATATCTTGCTATGTATGTTGAAGTATGAAAGAGTGTACATCAGATAACTTGCTGCACGACGCATAATTAAGTCTAGAGAGTCATCGTCCAATGTAAAGTCAGTACGTGTCTTTTTCCACCATAACTTAATTTCGAAGCAGCTGACTATGCGGAAATGATTGACTGGTCTTCAATTACCATTACTTCTCCACCTCTCTTAAACCTCCTCCGTAATATATCCACTGCCTTATTTAGATCCATTGTGCGTGATAAGAAAAATCCAGAATGGGACTTCGTTCACTTCCCATGTGACACACAGGCAGTGGAACGGTGTGCCAAGTTAGTGACAGAAGCATCCATTAAGGTCTATGGATTTCAAAATAGAGACGGGTTCATTAGAACCACATTCTTTTCCCGATGCCTGAATTCGACAATAAGGCTAATTTCAAGCCTCTTCCTGCTGATTAAGTGCAAGTAAACTTTTGGTATTGACATGTCATAACATTCTATGGTTACAATATCCTTAACAAATATTATATTAATATATTATGACTCAGAAATTATTTAATAATTTTCAGGTAATATAATAAATTGTACAATACAATACAACAATAAACAGTGTTTGTACCCATCTATTTTTCATGTTTGATTTATTTCTATTACACATAAAAAAGTGCACTTTTTTTAAAAAATTGCAAAATTTCAATTGCGATGCGGGAACAGAAGATATTATTCTATCGAAAAAATATTTTACACCTTTCTTGGACCCAGTGGGCACCTCTTCAGCACCATTAGAATAGAAATATTGAAAAATAATTATATTTCCTACGCCGAGTAAAAATTGCCAATTTTTACCCAAATTTCCAAACTTCAAGTGCGATGCGGGGGCAGAAAATATTATCCAATCAAAAAAATATCTGACACCGTGTTTATTGAACCCAGAGAGAACCCTTTCCGCACTATTAGAATAGTGATTTCGAAAAAAAGTGTTTTTCGGCCCATCCTAGTAAGTATGGGATAGCCGAGACGGGGCCCCTGATCTTGGCGACAAATCGATGATTTCAGAAAATGCGATCCTTTTTTCGATATCTCTATTAGGAAAGAAAATACGCTTCAATGTACGAGAAGATTCCATGTGACGTCACGGCCTGTCGGGGAGGGCTGCGCTTGGATTAGGCTATCTTCTCTTATCTAAAGTTCCTCCAGCGACTATTTCTGCGAAGTGCTCAGCCAGCTGATTCCCTGAATTACCGGCGAAAGCTTTCTCGCTGCACTAGCCGTCCAATCCTCTCGATGAGTAAATTATGTGACTTAATGACATTTACAAATTTTGATTTAGTGCTTGCACACCTTAGGGCCTCCATTGAAAATGCACGATCGGTGAGATTTTTATAGGAAGATGAATAGGAATGAAAGCAATACGACGAGTTCGTTATGATGAGGCAATTAACAAAAAATACTAAATTTATTTACAAGAGTGCGAGATATTTACAATAGATGGCGTTGGTACGAATGCCTACGCGCAGAAAACCAGCCCAAATCGGAGCTGACTGACTCTATTCGATAATGTCGTCGTCACTGTTACGTCCAGCATTTCTATGTTTTAATGTCATTGTCTATTAAATTGCTGTCTGCACTTAATGATGTCTTTATTATCATCTCGCATACACACCAAAATCTAATAAAAAGCAACAATAAAGAGGAACAAATTATTTACAGGAAGACATATATACACTCGCAGTTATCATGCATCATGGCGGACAGAACTGGAATAAAAGGATAATGAACTTGAAGAGAATCTAAAGTTCTGTCCTTGATTTACTCAACGACGATATGCAGCCGCAAGGCCCAAATTGCCGCAAATTTAATTGTATCAAATTTGGCCTGAGACACGGATTTATTATTTTTTAAGTTTAAAGCAACAGTTGTTGAATAATTATTTTTTCTTAAAATAATATTTTTTATTTATAGGCTGGGTATTAACTGAAAATCGCGAGATACGTCATGCAAAAATCCTTCAGGGCATTGCTTTGGACTTTGTGCTAGCGAATTGGAATGTCGTTACTTATTGGGCAGTAGGTGTTCCCTGAATAAGGAGTTTTCAAAATTTTAATTACATTTTTAATTAATTAAAAATAGTTTTTTTTTCGAAAATTCGTACCATATTATCACAAAAAACTCTTTTTAAATAATTTCTAAATTCAAAGAATTAGGTTTTCAGTGTTGTAAATTATCAGTATGTTTACAATAATGTATCGTCTTTGCTCTTTTATGTATATAATTCACAGGCTGAATCTTTTTTTTTTGAGGGTGGGGGGTAAAAGATTTCCTTAATGTCAGACTTTCTGTTACGAAATAAAATGGAGAGAGATCTAATACATAACGTTTATTGACACGGACAAGACAACACACACTGATTTCACACAAAAGTTCATAAACAGCAAGCGTTACAGAAGCGCCATCTAGTGGCAACCACAAAATGACACATCGATATTTAACACTCCCCCCCGATGCATCCTTGGATGCATCACAATTTAATCTTGAACTTGTAAATTATACAACCTTTCAATTGGCCTTCTTAAAGTACCATTAGCAACCTGGATTTCACAAGATCTAATTTTACCGTCTCTTCCAGGAAACAAAGTTTTAATTCTACCCAATTTCCAATTACATCTTTTAACATTATCCTCTTTAATTAGAACAACATCATTGATTTTAAATTGTCCAGAATTCTTAGGTATTTTAGAAAACATAGCAGATCTTAATTCCAAAAGGTACTCTTTATAGAACCTTTTCCAGAAATGGTCTAATAATAACAATCTATGTTTCCATCTCTTAATCAGATCACATTTTGAAGATTTAGGAACAGTATTTGGTGAAGGTAAAACAGTTAATTTAGAGCCAGTTAAGAAATGAGATGGTGACAGGGGATCTGGTTCATTTACATTGCTATACAAATAAGTAATTGGGCGTGAATTAATGACTGCCTCAATTTCAACTAATACAGTATACAATTCTTCATAAGTCAATGAAGATTTGCCCAAGATACGCTTTAAACAAGTTTTAACAGATCTTACTAACCTTTCCCAAAATCCTCCCCACCAGGGAGCACCTTCAACAATAAACTTCCAAGTAATACCATTATTTACAATAAATCTAGAAACATTTTCATCTTTACACAATTTATACAAATATTTCAATTCTTTATCAGCTCTTTTAAATGTTTTTGCATTATCAGAATATATAATTTTACATACACCACGACGTGAGATAAATCTACGAAAAGCCTGAATAAAACACTCTGTACTTAAACTAGTTATTAATTCTAAATGTATACCTCGAGTAACAGCACAAGTAAATAAAGCAATATACACTTTAGAGCCATCTCTTAATATTAATGGTCCCGCGAAATCAATTCCACTTACCTCAAAGGGTTGCGATTTTTCCACACGATCAGGAGGAAGAGGAGCTGAAATTTCCGTACCTGGATAAGCGTTAAATTTTTTACAAAATCTACAACCATACAATACTGATTTTATGAAACGTCTAGCTCTTAAAATCCAGAATTTGGCTCTTGTTTGAATTAAAGTTTCATTAACACCACTATGAAGAACTTTTTCATGACTATTTAAAACAATAAGACGAGAAAAATAATCATTAGACAATATAATAGGGTTCACTTCGTCTACATCTAAAGAAGATTTAACTAATCTACTGTTCACTCTTAACAAACCCTTTTCATCAATTTTAGGATTAAGACCATACAATTTAGAACTCTTATCTATACACTTATTACATTTGATACAATTAATTTCATTAGAAAAACACTGAAATTGTGACAATTTTATCCAATAATCCATAGCACTGGAAAGTTCGTCTGTTGACAAATGTCCTACAGTTTTTTCTTGAGATCTTAAGTTTTTCACAAATCTAAACACGTATGCAGTAACTCGCAATAATTTATGCAAATTACTGAATTTTTGTATGTCGAGCACTGGTTCAACACTTTCTGCACTAGTAGCAAGAGTAATAACACGTTCTTCACTCGCGATACTTAAGGGATCAGGATCACTGTCGTCGTAAGATGACACACAAGATGTATCTTGTTGAATTAGCCATGGTGGGCCATGCCACCAAACTTGATCGTTCACTAAATTTTTAACACTGAGACCTCTGGTGATTTTGTCAGAAGGATTCTCACAACCAGGGCAGTGATTCTATACTTCAGGAGGTGTTTTTTCTTGAATTTCTGCTACACGATTCTGCACAAAAGTCTTCCATCTGCGAGGATTTATTTTTAATCCAATGAAGCACAATTTTTGAATCTGTCCACATATAGACCTTGGCGTTGGCAAAATGTTCTCGAATAGACGCAATTAATCTGGCACCTAATAGTGCAGCCATGAGTTCAAGTCTCGGTAAAGACAATTTTTTAAGTGGAGCTACTCTGCTTTTGGAGATAACAAATGCGGTTTTTGTCTCATCCAAATGGGAAAACTTGAGATACACAACAGAACCATAAGCACTCTGTGAACTATCATTGAAGCAATGCAATTCCCTTTCGTGAGATGTTTCAACATCAGTGCAGAAATACCAACGTGGTATTTGGATTTTCGGTAACTCCTTCAATTGTTCATGCCATTTAATCCATTTGGATTGTAATTCTAGTGGAATCGGTTTATCCCAGTCAATACCAGTAAGCCACAAGTCCTGGAAAAGCACCTTCGCTTGAATCACATAGGGAGCAAGAAATCCAAGGGGGTCAAAAATCCTTGACACAGCTTTCAAAACACAACGTTTTGTTTGTTCGTTTTCTTGAATAAAGTCAATGATATCTTGTGCACTGAATGAGAAAACATCCTTGCGAGTATCCCATTCCAGTCCTAAAACCTTTGATGATGAATCACACAAAGGTGTTGAATCCTTATGTTTGTCTGTTTCATATTCTTTTCGTAGAACAGGAGAGTTCGAATTCCATTTCGTTAAAGTCATTGAAGCCTTTTTCACGATGGTGTTAGCATTGTGGTAGACTTCAATAGCTTCCATTTCAGTATTTGTTCCACAAATAAAGTCATCAACATACATGTAATTATTCAGAAGTTCTACAGTTTTCGGATATTCACTTTCGAATTTTCTCAAATGATGTTTGATACAGGCACTGAGAAGAAAAGGACTTGATTTAGCTCCGAACATCACACGGCACATTCTGTAGATCTGAACTTTTGGATTCGATAAATTCGAATCGTCGTGAATCCACAGAAATCGCATAGCATCCCGATCTTCACAGGAAACTGATATTTGAAGGAATGCCTTTTGGATGTCTGCAGTAAAGACAATTCGATGAAGTCTAAATTTCAGCAAGACTTTCAAAAGTTCAGGAACAAGGTTTGGACCTTGAAGTAAACAGTCGTTCAACGATTTCTGATTTCTATCCTTGGAAGAAGCATCATACACCACACGCAACTTCGTAGAACTGTGATTCTTTCTAAGCACTGCTCGGTGAGGTATATAATAAATCCTTTCTCCTCGAGTTGCATTGGGATCAACTTTTTCTATAATGCCATCTTTGATTTGATCATTTATAACTTGTTTATATTCCTTGTAAAAATTCAAGTTCGAACGAAACTGCTTCAATAGATTAAAGAATCTTCTTTCGGCGTTTGCATAATTGTCGTGCAATATTACATTTTCATTAATCCAGGGAAGTCTTACTTCATAACGATCATTTTTCTGCTGAATCGAATTTTCAAATAACCTCAAAGCCTCTTCATTTTCTAATCGCTCATCAGGACTATTTACACCTAAAGACTCAATATTCCAAAATGATTCTAGTGTTCTTGACAGCTTTTCTTCAACTAATAAATTAGAGCAAATAGATTCCTCCGAATTCAACTCCGAAAGAGAGAAGCGACCTTGAATACACCAGCCGAATATTGTATCCAATGCAACAGCGTTTTCATTTATTCTTTTTATTTTTTCTTTTGCTATTTTCCATAAACAGTCAGCACCTATCAGAACAGAAATGGATTCTTGATCGGCGCTGGGATGAGTCATCAGTGAGATTCCCAAGCCTTTGAGTTGAGATTTTATTTTTTCATCCGGTGGTTTAATTTCTGCAGTTATTACTGGAGCTTCGATGACGTCAAGGGTAATAAATTTATCAGGATCGTTTATATTTCGCAACGTTAGTTCTACTTTCCGTTGGCGCCAATGCTTGCCATTTTTTTCTGAGAATGTATGAATATTCAAATTAGAATAGCCTTTCGATGGAAGTCCTAATTTTTTAGAAATATCTTCTCTGATGAATGAAACTTGACTTCCTCCATCCAAAAGACATCTTAAAATACAATTCTTTCTTTTACCTTCTCCAACGGCATAGACAGTTTGAAGGATGACATCAGATCCGGTTGTAGCAGAAGAATTTTGAGAAATATCGGCGGATTCTTCTTTGTCAGGAATTTCTGAAGGAATAGGCATTTTCGGTTTTAAACAAATGGATTCGTGATGTGGTTTCCCACGACATTTCTTGCAAGAAAGATGCTTATTTGAACAAAAAATCCCTAAATGTCGTTGGCCAAAACACAAGAAACATCGTCCATTACGTTTCAGAAATTCGCGTTTTTTCTCTGCATCTAATTCTTCACATTTAAACTTACCATGATTTTTGTTACAAAAAATGCACTTAAAATTCATCGTTGACAAAGTAGACGCACTTGCAATTTTCGGGTTAAACTCAGAGTTATTCCATTGGTTTCCGCCTTTTTTGGTATCTTGTCGCTGAAAGGTTTTAGAATAGTTCATCAGATTTGCAGCCTCACGACAATTAATTTCCTTTCTCAAAAATTCTATCAGCTCCGTAATATCAAACTTCGATTGTTCCTTTCGATTTCGATTGAATTCAAAATTCAATTCTCCAGGAATTTTCTGCAAAATTATCGGACAAAGTAAGTTTCCATAGCTTCCGGATGTAACATTCAACGATTCTAAGCTACGGATCTGAATTTCGCATTCATCAAAAAGTTTCCGCAATGCTTTAACATTTGATATGTTTCGAACAGGTTCAATAGATAACAATTTATTCATATGCGAACTAATGACAATATCTTGTCTTCCGAAGCGATCTTTGAGTATTTCGATAGAAGAATCATAATTTCGATCACTTAGAACAAATCCGGAGATAGCAGCTAATGCATTACCACTAAGCAAAGGTTTCAGATATGTAAATTTTTCAGTCTTACTCAAATTTCCATTATTATGAATAGTACACTCAAACTGATTCCAGAAGTCAAGCCACTTACTTGAATCTCCGTAGAAGGTACTCATTTGAAGACGCGGCATCTTCATCAGTTTCGTTTCAGGAACAGTTCGATTGTTAGAAGTTTCGTTTAGAGTCGCAACTGCTTCATAATTTCCTGTGTGCTGGTTTATGAATCTTTGCAATCTTCCTTTCCAAATAATAGCCTTTTCTTGATATTCCTGACTTTGAATTATTTCATCTTCTAGTTCATCTACGGTCGTATCAGTTTCGATTTGCGAATCCAAATGTTTGAGTTCAGTTAATTTCTCAGCTAGTTGCACGCTGAAATCTCGCAAATTTTCAAGTTTTTCTTCCATAGCAATATCCGTTTTTGAATAGCTGACTTCAATTTTCGTTAGTAATTTCGTAGTCAGCTGTCTGACAACAGAACGTTTCTTTTTGTTCTTCTCAAACTCCATTTTCAAAAATTATTTAAGTCTGACAATTTCTATTCTGAATTATCTCAAGAATCCAAGATTCTCTGGTTTCGGCACCATAAAAGATTTCCTTAATGTCAGACTTTCTGTTACGAAATAAAATGGAGAGAGATCTAATACATAACGTTTATTGACACGGACAAGACAACACACACTGATTTCACACAAAAGTTCATAAACAGCAAGCGTTACAGAAGCGCCATCTAGTGGCAACCACAAAATGACATATCGATATTTAACAGGGGGAATGGAAGGAAAAGGTTGAATGAGCTGAAGTTTGGCATTTCTGACCACATGTTTTAATAGAAAGTGTCTGTGTGTTATGGATGCAGACAAATGCCATCATTGGCATCGTTTAAAACACTGTAAAAATATCGAAATTTATCTTTTCTAGGGACGATTTGTCGCTGAACTTTTAAGTCGATAACTAGAAACTACTGTCCCTAGAAAAGGACTGTCACGCCATCTTAAAATTTAATAACTTATTGATTGATTGATGCTAATTTGATTGCTGTGCTGCTTTTCTTCACTTTCAACAATTTTTATGAAAAAAAAACAGCCAAATTTACATTTATTTTCTTTTTTTGTGAAATTTCCTTAATTTTCGAACCTCTAGCCGAAACATCTTAAAATGATAATGTTCTAAGGATTGATTGCATCAGCCATTGCGTTCCGTGCATAAGGATTTTTGCGTCACGTAGTTTACAGAAAAAATGACAACTTAGAACCATTATAACTTTAAGAAAATCAAATTATTGTAATTAATTAATGTTCAAAGAAAGCAATTTTTCGATCATAACATTAACACTGGCAAAAGCACACGAGTGAAATATTTAAAGAAACAATAAAATTGATTTGAATTTCATTACAATAATAAAAAGAATTGCTAGAAATTTATTTTAAATTTAATTTTGAAAAATTTATCGAAATTAAAGAAAAAATTACACGGAAATAAGTTTGGTATTACTGATAAGCTAATTTTAAGAATATTAATGTGTTGCAAAAATAGTTTTTGTTCAATAATACTCTTCAAAGTTATTGAGGTAAAACGTTAAACTTTCGTTTAATTTTCAATTTATTAAGAATCTAATTAAAATTTTAAAACTCTCTTGGTGAGCACCTACTACCCAGGGAGTAACTACGTCTGTCTGTGAGCGTTTTGTGCCTGTTGCATGTCGGAATTTATAGATAGATAGTGTTTATAGATAGTTACATAAATTACCATAAAACATGAGAAAAATACTTTAAAAAATTCTATTTTGTTTGAATTATGGTTTACGGCTATTATTTAGTTTGTTATCAACTGACAACACTGGGCTTTATTTCAGAAAAAATATCCTTGATAAAATTCTATAATGTCTAAAACAGATAAATTTTAATAACTAATAATACGAATAAGGAATTTTCTCCAACATTGTAGAATAAAATATGGTATTCTCAAACGTACGAGCAAAGCAAAAAAGATGCAGCTTCAAGTGAAAAACGTCAATTTATTTTTAATTTTTTATAAACACTCAGGCTGCCATCTAGATGTTGTAAATTGATTTAATAAAAAATTCAATATGTATCCTATTGGCAACAACAACAGGCATTAGAGCTTCAGTCTTATTCTCAAGATTTTAGAAGACAAAATTGGGTATATTGGTTAAAGGCAACACACACAGTGGGTATTTAAAGGTTAAATGCTGCAAATCTTATTTACCATTATTATGATATTGTTAAATGATTCTCATTTGAGATGACTATAAATTGATTTAATAAAAATTTCAATATGTATCCTATTGGCAACAACAACAGGCATTAGAGCTTCAGTCTTATTCTCAAGATTTTAGAAGACAAAATTGGGTATGTTGGTTAAAGGCAATATGCTGGGTATTTAAAGGTTAAATGCTGCAAATCTTATTTACTATTATTATGACATTGTTAAATGATTCTCAGTTTAATTTAGTTGAGCTGACTATAAATTGATTTAATAAAAATTTCAATATGTATCCTATTGGGTACAACAGGCATTAAAGCTTCAGTCTTATTCTCTCATAAATTGTTAATTTTTGTGTAAATGACTGATTATTTACATTAACCATGGCTCTTATATATTTTTATGTCAAACTAGTAAAAAAAAAAACAGAAATTTTAATCACTATTTATTGATTCCATAAGAATTCAATTTAGAGATTCGCAGCAATTCTCTCTATTTAATTTTTTAACCCTTTAAAGGGTCGTTTTTTTCTAGTAGTAGTATAATAAAATAAATTTGGGATTAAGATTAATTTAAGAAAAAAATCATTTATCTGATTGGGTGGCATTAATTTTTTGTTAATTAATTTTAATAATTAATTATCAAGTCAAGATACTTCATTATAGCGTGAGATAAGAAAATGGAACAATTAGGTTTTTGTTTCATCGAAATATTAGGCGAGAATTTACACCAGTCTTAAAAATTGTGTTTAAAAATTTATAAATTTGGTGGGAAGTATACTTCCCACAGCCATAGAGAGGGTTAATTTGATTATTTTTACTTGGCTCCAAAATTCCACCTATGACTGCGAAGTTATTGTAATATTATGTGCTAAATAATAGTCTACTGATTTTACCAGAAATGTTAGTACCAATCTTCAGTCAAGCCAAAAATGTAAATGTTATGTCTAAAATATTTGATCAAACGGTAATTTCCAGTATATTATTATAAAACCATTATATATGTAATTATGCGGGAATTATGATGATTACTGGCATTAAATAAAATACTAGTAGTTTAAAAATTTATGTTTAACAGTTTCTCAGGAACACACGAAGAAAAACAAGAACACAAACACATTTTATTATACAACAACAAAAACTCATAAAATTTGCAGAAATTCTGTTTGAGGTAATACACATAAATTATTTACAATACATTAAAACGATCAAAACATAAACAGACTTGGAAATTATATTTTTTTAATTTTAAATGGATTAAATTAATTTTTCGCTTTACTTCAATAGAATTGCAAACAATGTACGAATTGTGGTGTGAAAGAAATTTTGTGCTTATATTTAATAGAATTTTGTCTTAATATTTTTGAAAGCAATCCATTTCTCGCTTTAAAATACTCTCATGTAATTTTGTGAGGAGGGGGCTTTCGAATAAATTTCTGGCAGCTTTAAAAATTTACTACACGGAACTAAAAATCAGTGCTAAAAAAACATGGGTTGCGTAGCTCTGCAGCGTCGATAGGTGCACAGTTTTTCTCCATTTATACGTCATTTCGTCACCAGGCAGTCGCAGTAAGCGATTTTTACCACACGTTAGAGCTATTCTAAGTTCCAGGAGAAGCGTTCTTTGAAGTGGAATTGAGATATCGTAGAAAAATAATTTTTCAGAAAGAAAATTTGGTTGTAGGATATGATTAAAAATTATTTAAGTTTTGATTTTTTAACCTAATCGAAATACCAGTAAGAAAGTCGGCAAATATTACGAATCAAGAAAAGTTTTTTATGTAATTCCAAGGGCTGTTGCCTGTTTGGATCTCGAATGAGCAAGCCACACCTCATTATGAGCTAAAAGTAAAATTCCAGTCTGTTATTATTGTTGTAATGGTCTTTACAACAGTTTAATCAGTATAATTTCATACACATAGTCCTGGCACACACATATTCCTGGGTTAGTTCAAATGA
>BGPR01008847.1:21557-34953 GCA_013235015.1 Araneus ventricosus | reverse complement strand
CATCGCCAAGGAACAGAACCTCTCCACCATCAAAGTGAAAACATTTCTCCCCAATTATATTCAGAAGCCTATTCCACTTCTTTTGGGGAGTAATTGGATCGGTTTATTGAGAAATTTGGGCTGTCTGTTTCAATTTCATTGCCAAAAATGATACCTGTGACCTTGAAACATTTCCCAGGATAGGATTAATATGTGAGGCGCTATTATTAGAGGGTGGTTTAAGACGAGGAGGTTAACTCCTAATATGAGAAATTGCTTTTGAAACTCGGTTGCGCTAAGACAAAACAGAGTTCTTTTGGTTTCGGATATGGAACGGAAGATATTGATTGTGGGTTATTTGAAATATGGTGAGAAGTGTGTCGTTTTATTATTTAGGAACCAGGATCGATTACGGATTTACCTATATAGATTTGAAATGAATTTTTGAAGCTTGAGTAATATGGCAGTTGTCAATCGTTTAGTATTTGGAATCTGAACTTCTCACACCAGTTTTACTTGAGCCCCCAATGATTTTTGTTAAATTCTACTCTCTTTAGAAAATTTTTGAATTTGATGTAAGTTAATGCCGAAATACTTTTTGTTTCTATCATATTGCTTTGGTTATTTTTAATGGTGGTGTTTTGATTCTGTATAACAAAAACAGCCTTTTCCGTTGATTGAAAATAGTAAGTTTTTCTGATTTTTTCCCCTTCTTTTCGGTCTCTTTTCTTTGACTTCGAAAGTGATCAGCTTTTTTGAACTTCAACCCAGGATGTTTCCGATGGACGGAGATCGAAAGTCAAGCCGGGACAATGAATCATAAACCTGGACTTCTCGTCTATTCACCACTGAGTGGCGTCTTCGTCGTCTGACCGTAGTTCAAAATCAGAGGTCCATTCCAAAATAGCCCTTGTGAAATTTTAAAACAGGACATTAATCGAACTAAACTAGTCTTAACGTCTGTTGACTTGAAGATAAAAAAGTTGATTGTGCCTGTGTTTTTACTTAACATAACGTTTTATGTTACGGATTTCTTTTCTTTCTGTATTATTTTTAATTTCTCCGATGAAAAGTAAAGAAAAAGAAAATGTTATAATCGTAAAAAAAAAATCGACATCGAGATTTTGATGAATCTACACGGCTCAGACCTCACTGATTCCGAAAAAACCATTTCGGGTTTCAACCACGTCGAAAAAAAATTGCATTCTACTACGAGTATTTTTTGTATTCAAATTAGGACTATTTTTTTTTCTTTAAATTGCCGAATGTTTATCCCGTCTCTTTATTAAGTCACCCACAAAATTTCACTTATTTCTGTTGAATAGTTACGATTGTAGGCAGATCTGAATAGCGGATCTTTAATTACGGGCACCCTGTGTTATTTTCTAAGCTTTCTAAGTTATTTAACACTATTTCTTAGTATTGTTTAGCAACGGATTCGGAAACCCTCCGCGCTTTTGCGCATGATCCGGGTAGAGTTCTTTTCATCAAAATAGGGAGAAAGTGAAGAATGGAAGGGTGATGTTTACATTTTACTGCTCGTGATCTAACAAAGAACTCCGGAAATGCGCTCCTATGATTCGTTGCCTGACACCCCTTTCCGGAGTAAAATCGTCCAAAAGTGGTAGTCTCGAAATCCTTTGCTGACAGTAGACCACAGTTGGGCATCTACGGTCAATCTCTTTTCCCCAACGTACAAATTGAGCTACGACCTTTCAAAGATTAATTGTAATTTCCGGAAAATAATTAATTCACCAATGAAACTTCATTATGATACTTCTTTGTAAAAGGTTTCTTTATTTTTAACTTGACATATTTCAGTGAATAATCATTTACAGCAGGAGACTCTTATCATAGAAAGGGACATCAATTTTATATTGATTCAAAGTCAAAAACTAAAGTAAAATTTTCATTTTTAATGTGGATTTTAGCATTAAACCTCAAATGCCCAAATGCTGTTAGTACAGTTTTATAAACTGATGTATGCAAAATAAATTCTGTTTTTCTGCACTTTCATGCAACTTAATCTGCTTTATGTTTGTAATAATGGAAGTTTGCAATCCCCTTTTCAATCCCTTCCTAATGTGTTAGAGTTTTGAATTTTTGTTCACTAATGTATTCTCAAGAACAATACATTATTTTTAGAACTTAATTATCAGTTAATTGATTAATTTCATTCAATTTTGATTACTTACAAGGGCGTCACCTGATGGTGAATTTGAGAAAAACTGATTCCAAGATTCTATAACCTTTACAACAATCAATTATAAATTAAAGCTTAAAACGTAGAAAATAAAGAAAACTTCTACTTTTTAGTACACATAAAAACGTGTGTTTTTAAAATTTGCGTTAACCCTCCAAACGCCCAATTATTTTGATCTTTTAGCTTTCAGGTTAGAAAACTTAGCTTTAAAGTGAATGAACCAAACTTTTTTAGTTAATGATATCTCTGAAATCTTAAGAGTTATACTTTATCCATGGTTGTTTACAAAAATATACATTTAAATACGAACTATCTGCTTTTTAAATGAACCTGAAAGACGGAAAAAAACGTATCCGCCGCTAGGAGGGTTAATTCCATTTATTTATGCTCGATACCAGTAGTTACAATGGTTTTTATGTCTATTCATCGTAGAAACAAAATTCCTATCGGAAAGTAGGAAGGCGAAGGTACCTCAGTAGCACACATATATTGAACAATATAGAATAATATTGTACAATATTCGCAATATTGTATTATATCGACAATATTGTTAAATATAGTGCATCATGTTGAGCTACCTGGGTAGATTCCTTTTGTCCGGAGATGTAAGGGAAAGAAAATTACATCCTCTTTCCAATTCCCACCTTTAATTTCATAAAGGTTGGAGCTATGAAGTGGAAGAAATGCATCCGATAAGAGTTTTCTAACGGTATCACATGCTTAGGTCTAAAAGCAGTCGAAGTTAGGTTTTTCAAATCACTTTTCAACTTCTAAGTAATTGCAGCTATTGAAAATATTTTCATGCAAAAGTTGTTCGTTATCATGAGGCGGTAATTCTCCTAATCTGAATCATTTTTCTATCTTCAATAGTAAGGAAGTAATGGGGAAATGGAATTTTTACCACTCTCCATTTCCAGCTCCCTTTTGGATAAGCTGGGTCGGTGTGGACGTTACATACTTACGTACCTTTGAGCTGGATAGCCCCGCAAAGAACCGTACCGGCGCATTCACCCTCTCTTCAGTATATCCCTCGACGGTTCAGATCTAATCAAAATTACTCTTAGATATCGTGTTTGGGTTCTAGGGATTATGATCGGAGAAACTGTTCAGAAATTTTCGCCACGGTGTGTCGTGAGAACCATTGCAATTGGTAGCCTTCCTGTGAGGAATCTGCCTAAAAATATTTGCTTACCATTCACCTCCTCTTTTTCTTTTCATTTTCTCAAAAAGCAGGACTTTTCCCTCTTTTTGCCTCATGCTTGCTTGAACTTGATTTGATTTGCGGTTTCTTGGCGTAAGTTCCAGTAATTCGACAGTTCTGCGCCAAATTCGTAGTGAAAGTTGCCTTCATCTACAATTATTTAATTTTAAAGGCTTAAAAGTAATGCGTAAGTTCCAGTAATTCGACAGTTCTGCGCCAAATTCGTAGTGAAAGTTGCCTTCATCTACAATTATTTAATTTTAAAGGCTTAAAAGCAGAGAAATGGTTTTATGAAATGATCAAATCAAATTGCGTTGTTCAAGTGGCTAGTTATTCTAAAATTGTGATATCAGGTTAAACGGGATTGACCCTCTGAGCGCCCAATTATTTTGAACTTTTAGCTATCAGGTTAGAAAACTTAACTTATAATGTAAATGAATCCATCTTTTTGTATTTATTTACCTCTGAAATATTAAGAATACTTTATCCATGAGGTTTTAAGAAAATATACGTATAAATGCGAGCTATCTGCTTTTGAACTGAACATGAAAAACGGAAAAAGACGCTCGCTGCGCTCGGGGAATAACAGAGAATAAAATCATAAGGATTTTAAAAATAAAAGAAAGGCGGAAGTGCCGGATTTTACCGATCAGTGTAGAAATTATAACCAAGTAAACTCATGCCTACTCGATTAGTATAAAAGTGTTCCTCGCCGATTTAATATCGGAACCCATTGAGGATTCTGCAATAGGAAAAAGGAGCTTGAGATTGGACATTCACGACCGTTTCACACCATAACCGGTCGTCAATGTGAATTCAAGCTGTGTGGCGCGGCAGGTTGGATATCCGAACGGTCCTAATATCTGATGCTCCGTTTGGACTGCCAGGCCAAAAATCAACACCGGGAGGAATAGGTGCATGAGTGGGGAGAGGGAAGACTTGGTGTGCCAGATTCACCGAGGAAATCGCAGAAGGCTGGGGTTGGGGATCGGAGTGACTGGTAGTGGATGGAGTTGCGTTGCACGGAACTGTGTCGTGAATGACCTGTCTAAATGGGTGGGCTGAAAAATGAAATGGTGTGGAGGGCCATCACGCCAGTTGCGTGGAATGGAGTGGCCATGAATGACCAGCTTATGACAACGTGCAGTTGGATATTAGGTAACATTCGCAGTATCTTTTGTCATGTCATTGTGAAGTCACATGATTTGACTTCATTGAAGTTGCTTGCAAGGCTTGCCTAACTACTCAAAGGCTATCGCTTAGGAAAATAATTTCATAAAAAACATGAAAAATAAATTTATTAGCATTAGATGAATTCGTGTCACTTAGCTTAGCTCAAACTTTTGAAAGCGTTTGTATTCTAATTCTTAATATAAATGTTTTGTCAGAAATCGAATGATGAAGATAAGACGGCACGTCGTCATAAAGATGCCTCATAAAAGCGCGTATGTACCTGTAAGTGTGACGGTTAGGAAACCATTTACGAGCCATCCGAAGAAGCTATTTTCAAGACGAACCAAATGCGAACCGTAGCAAAGGAGCAAACCCATTTCGAACCATTAATCATCGCTTCGCAGTCACCATTCGAGGAAGGAGTCGTCTTTGGAAGAGCTTCGGAATACGTCTTGGCTTGCGCACTTCACCTTTCGAGGGAGGTTGAAGTAGGCTGGTGGGGAACGACAAGCTACATTCAAACACGTCCCAACGTGAACTGCGAATCCCTTTGTGTTCGCCGAAAACCCGACAGGATTTGGTTCGCCGCGAGCGGTACGTGAACCGCTCATATCGAGGAAAAAACCCCGTCTACAGCTGCGAACCAGCCACTCACGAACCATTCGCAGCGCAAAAGTATACTCATAATTTTTATAAATTATATATAATTTATATATTAAATAATCAAATTATCTAGTGCAAATGTGTATCCATAATTTATATAAATCAAAATTAATGAAAATATATAAATTATATTTTAATTAATTTATATAATATACATTAATAAAATATAATTTTTAATTATACTTATATTTCAACCTACAGTGGCGAACCCAATCTTGTCGGTTTTTATACTATTAAATAATATTATATATTATTATATTTTCAATAATATATAAGATTATATATATTATTGTTATATTATAAATATCTCTACTAATAATAAAGGAGAATATCTGTGTGTGTGATGGCCGTCTACAGGACAGACCGCTAGACTTACAGCAACAAAATTTCGCACAAACAAACTTTGGAGTGGAGGGTGGGAATGTGCACCTCGGAGCCGTTTTCTTGAAATTTTGAATAGAATTTTAATTAATTAAAAATTAAGCAAAATTATGGAATTTTTCCTTAATAACTTCCGAAATTATTACAACACAAAAATCATTTTTACGCCACCTGAAAGTGCAAAAAATTACCTTTTCATTGATATTAATCAGTTTGCCGTACAATTTTTTTAATAATTTTTTTCAAATTTTGATAAATTTAAAAAAAATATTTTTTAGCATAATTTACAACAATACTTTTCATCGCTACAACGCATTTCAAACCGTTTTCATTGTTTAAAGAAATGTTTAATTGCATGTTTCTCTTGCATTGCTGAAATCTAAGAAAATATATAACTGGATTTTATTCTTTTTTTATTTGATCAATTTTTCTGTGAAATCTGTAAAGGAAGTACTCAAGATAGTAAGTATATAATGAAATAATTCAGCGAATTGAAAGATTAAAGTTGCTATGTTTTAATTCTTTTTATCAGCGCGTTTTAAACCAATTAACTTGCTTCTGGACGTAAAATGTGCCGCCCCAATTTAATGTTGAAATCAAATGCGTAGTTTACGTTAATGTGTACAAAGAACAGAACAAGTGCAAAGCTACGAAAAGAACGCGGGTTAAATGTATATAGCAATTTGTTTTAAGTTTAAAACTACTTTGCTAAGGGAACTATGAATATAAAATTATGCATAAGAGATTCAGTTGAAATTTTATTTCCGGAGGTCAAGCTAATCGCCGAAGGCGACTAGTAATATAATAATATGCCTTAAAATGTAACTTTTAAGTCCACCGAGTAAGATCAAAGAAAATAACACTAACGATTACTTGACCAAGAGTCGCGCGTTCGAGACCCCCCGTCAACAAAGATCTTCCGTGTGAGCAGCCTTGGTCGAACGTCCTCCCGTTTTTGTGGTTTGCAAATTCAAAAAGGGCACAAAGATAATCAAATAAGTTAAATTAGTAAATAAAGCAACTTTAAAAATAAATTTAAACATACATTACAAAATTTAAGCAGCGACATATTGCGCGCTGCATACAACAAACAAAAGAAGTCAATGATAATTCAAAGAAAGTAAAAATCAAGAAATAAACTCTGATAGAATCGAATTAAACAGACAAGGAATCCATTCTATTCCACTTTTTCAAGGACTATAGGCTAATTCGAAATGGATTCAAATAAATTGGAAAATTTTTCTGTAAGAGGCTTAACCTGAGTCTAACCAAAGCCTCTTCATAGCCTGAAATTTCCCAAACCAGAAGACAAACAAGATAAGTAAACAACAAAAGAATTTTCAGAAAGAAAAAACAAACATAATACCGCTAACAAGATTGATTTAAAAATTATTAGCCTTCCGGCAAAAATACCTTCATAAAAAATATCAATAAAGAAGAAAAATTCGAACTTACTCCATTCGTGCAAAGAATTAAAATGTCCAAATTCAACTCTCAGACAAAGAATAAAGATAATCAATCCCGCCTTAGAATCAACAATCGTAATGTAGAGGATTTCCAGTTCAGATGTCGTGATCTAACAGTGGCGTTAATTCACGAGGTTCATCTGATATCATCCTCGTGCAGCTTCAAAGCAGTGCTTTTATCTTCCTAATCTAAATCTAGTGATTGTCTGGAAATTTGGAGGAATATCTCATTAATCCTCGGTGGATAGTTAGGACCCTGTGAACATTTGGTTTTAATTGTGAGTTTTAGTTTGAGTTTGGGAGAGTAACGTGTTCACTGAGTGTTTGGAATATGAGGAGTTTGTTAACCCTTTCAAGTTCACTATATGTTTCGTTTTGAAAATTACTAAATTCATTTCAAAAATGAGTATTAGACATGCAGCTGATAATAAATACGCAAATGAAAAAAAATTAGCAATTTTTTTTCAAGAAATTTATGGTTTCACAGTTAAACCAACGAACGGTAACGGGCTATTTTTCCTCCGGATAAGTTATGAACGAAATGCAATTTAAATTATGTATTTAATTTATAAGTACACGTGAGTATTCGGGCTATTCAACCTTCATAAAATTCAGTATCACTTTCGAAGATTCAGTTTTTAAAAATATCTATTTGTGCAAGAACTTTCATCATTTTGTTCCTTTTAGAGATCAAAAGCAATTTAGCTCTTGCAATACCGATATCTTTGTGAATATTCACGATATTGAACTGGAACTTTTTTACAAGTTGGTCTATAAATCTGGCTTTTAAGTTATGAAAGAAAAAAATACGCTACTTTTGGCGCATGCGCAGTAAAAAATGCTTAATATGTGGTTTTGTGGCGCATGTGGGGTTGGTGTATGTCGCACACATCAGAAGGCGCTGCTGGATGAATAAAACAATTTATTTAATACAAACAACAATACTAAAAACGGTATGTCATGACGCTTCAGGATGTCAGGGTAAGCCCATGGACTCCAAAACATGGGTGAAAAGAACATCAATCACCGAAGGAACCGGGTGACGACAACCTTGAAGGAAAAGGTAAAAGAGAGAAAGAGTTCTCAGTTGAACGTCCTTATATACTCCGCTGGCGGTCAAGTCTTTAAGTTGCCACAAGCTGGTTTACAATAATGCCGACGTAGGCACGACGAACATCAGCAGCATGGTGATCAGAGTCAAGGTCCGAATCCTTTGATTCGAATCCGCTACAGTTTCACTGCGCAACCAATACACGCGAAAGGGTTAATCCTTGCCTGCTGCTGCCTTTTCATCTGCGGTATTATTATAATTAATAGACAACATTGTAATAAAGGCTTTCTTTTTAAAAATAAGACCGAATGTTTTCAATCACTTCTTGCAATTATCCACTTTTCAGTTCATTCCACCAAAAAAATGTGGGACTAATTTTGTAGGAAGTTTGCTGTAGTTTAATTTTATTTATAAATGATTTAAATAGAATCCACAGTTTTTGAGATATTCAAGAAAAACTGAAACAAACAAAAAAAAATCTACCTTCAACTCTTTCACTACTTATCCCGCGATTCCCGCTGGTAGGATGTAAGTCTATTTTCTGCTGCATCCTGCGATTTTCGCAAGCTCAAGTGTTGACTTAATACTATTACAGTTTCGAATCGTATTATATTAATAAAGTCTTGCCTATAAATAAAAATTCTCTTGATTCAACGGTATTTGAACATGTTTACGAACGTTGCATATAAATAACTATTAAAAAAATTCGGCAGGCAGCGGGTTAAACCCCCTTCTACCCCACTCACGTGGACTTTTAATATATCGTGCACTCATCCTCCTCCAACAACTGTGCCAAATTTGAAAACCACGTGATTTATTATTTATTTTTCTATTTTTTTCTTCGTCAACCGGACTATTAATAGCCGAGAAAATATGTGGTTTTATTTCTTATTTGTCATAGGTTTTTTTCCTCGCGCTATTCTTAGTTTTTGCCTACATTTATTCTCAGTAAAATACTTGTGGTAGTGAAAATAGATAGTGCAAACAATTATTGTGAAAATACTGCTACATAGAATTGGCGATTGCTCAGGGATTATTGAGAATTTACTTGTATGTTAACGGAAGATGAATAAAGCTGTTTGTTGAATTTAATGTAGTTTAATTTTGTTTATAATCGTTTTTGGATCGATTTCATAGTTCTTTAGATATTCAAGAAAAACTGAAGAAAAAAAATTCTACCTTTAACCCACCCTCTGCCCCTGCAGCAGATATCTTTACAATAATTATGCATTTACTTGTATGCTTACGGAAGATGAATTAAACTGTTGTTGAAGAAATATTGTCTTTATTATAAACTAGCCGCCTTCGGAGACCAGCTTGATCGCTGGAAAGAAAATTTCACCTGGATGTCTTATGCATAATTTTATAGTCATGGTTCCCTTAACAAAATAGTTTTAAACTTCAAATTGCTATAGACATATAAAGATATAGACTATATCTTTTCGTAGCCTTGCACTTGTTCTGTTCCTTGTTTGCATTAACATAAAATACGCATTTGATTTCAACATTAAATTGGCGCGGCTCATTTTACGTCCAGCAGCATGCTAATTGGCTTAAAACAGGCGGATAAAAAGAATTAAAACACAGGAGCGTTAATCTTTCAGTTCACTGGATTATTTCATTATATATTTACTATTTTGAGGACTTCCTTTACAGATTTCACAGAAAAATTGATAAAATAAAAGAAGGAAGTAAAATCCAGTTAAGATATTTTCTTAGCTTTCAACAATGGAAGAGAAACATGCAATTAAACATTTCTTTAAACAATGAAAACGTTTTGAAATGCTTTGCAACAATGAAAAGTATTGTTGTAAATTATGCCAAAAAATATTTCTAAAAATTTATTAAAATTAGAGAAAAACTCCTATGCAAACTTAATTGATATCATTGAGAAGGTAATTTTTTTAAATTTTAATATGGTGTAAAAATAATTTTTGTGCCGTAATATTTTCGGAAGTTATTAAGGAAAAACGCCAAAATTTAGCTTAATTTTCAATTAATTAAAATTCTAATTAAAATTTCAAAAACGGCTCGGGTTTGGAGGGTGGCACATTCCCACCCTCCAAAGTATGTTTGTGCCAAATTTTGTTGCTCTAAGCCTAGCGGTCTGTCCTGTAGAGAGCCAACACACACACACAAACAGACATTCTCCTTTATTATTAGTAGAGATTACGAATGCGATAAGCATTGTTCTTTCTTCTGAACATAAAGTTTTATATGAGTTTCTTCTGATATTTTACGTAGCAGCATACCTGTTACAGCACCGCTAGTTGTTTCTCGAAAATTTTCTACACATCTTTAGCAGGAATCTATACGTGAATAAATATTGTATTTTATTCACTAAAGAAAGAAAGTCAAATGGCCTTGATATAAGGTCTACTAGTTATTTATAAATAATTGAATTTTATTTCCTACAGCTATTTATAAATAATTGAATTTTATTTCCACAATAAAATTATAAGTCATGTTAAGAAGCAATGTTATGTAAATTATACGAATCACTGTAGGCATATACTGTCCATCACTGTATATCATATACTTAACTGTTCAAATATTGCCTCTTCGACCATCATAGTCAATGACTCGTGAAATGCTTCCCACAGATTCTTAAAACTGTCTTCTTTTCTTCTCCAAGCGCTTACATAACAAGCTTTAATGCAGGCATTTTTTTCATGTTATCAGTCAGAATTGTTTCTCGTCCCACATTTGCTGTCCTATCGTAATTCTTTCTGTTATGAACTCTTTAATTCGTTAAAAGTTGTGATAGAAATTTCGATGATAAAGAAGATCTGTTTATGGATGATGGCGCTGAATAGTCACTAATGGAATCTCGAGTTTTTGTCTTCCGGCACAGAATGAAGCGTTTTCTGAAATTGCTTTGTAAGATATGGAAAGTGTTGTTGAATTCTTACCCTTCAATGATTTAAACACAAACCAAACGATTGGAGATAATTCAATCTGGAACAGGATTCCTAGACGAATAAATCTGAAGAAAACTTCGACAGCTTATTGAACAATTCTTAGACATAGTTAAATAGATTTTTGTACCATTGATGCATGACGAGAAAGACAATAAACTTCAACTCCGATTTAGAGCTTAGAACTTGAATTTTTCTTATACCCTGAAATAATACTTTTATTTTAGAGTGAAATAATGTATATTATCTTAGTAGTTTTCGAACAATTACAAAAGTATGACGACTCAAGTAGTTTTAAAGAATCCCATGTCTGCTATATTTAACATCTGACTGGAAATACAAATGGCGGACTTTGCGAGCATGGCTGAGATCCCGAAACAATACGAATCAGAAAATTAAATTGAATCCTACTAATTGCCTCTAGAGATCGTAGAGTTAACCTTCCGTTAGTCGTTGTTAGACTTAAGTTAATCATTGGTTAGACTTAAGGTATCCGACCGATTTAAAATCGTGGTTTTTGATGAAATTATCCAAAAACTTTTTATGACTTAATTTTGTAGCCTGTTTAACCATCTCTCTAAAACTGTCTCACTTTTTACTCTACGTGAATTACAAATGGAGTTACAACAGTTTTATTACCGAACTGTAAGCATTATTTTATGTTGCATGAAAACTTTAAATGTGTTTTCTGAGAAATGATATTTTTGAGGAAAACTGTCGACCATAATACTGATTTCTCAAAAAGTTATTCGAGTATTGATATGAAATTTTCTTAGATTGTTTTCTGTAATATGCTTGATCTTTTCCTCTAGAAACTAAGGTCAAGTACTATTTTTAAGTGCTTAAATATAAACGAAAAGCATTTTTTATGAAAAATTAACAGTTTAGTAACTATGTTCAGCTATATCTCAAAACTATTTTGAAGTACAAGAAATATTTTAGAGCATAACACAGATAACTGTCATAAAAATGTACTCCTACAAGGATTTATGTATATTTAGAATACGATTTTGTCTATGGCTGTTAGCGTAAGGCAAATATTTTAGTCATTTTTCTTCAAATTTCTCAGTTTTTTTAAAAAATATATTATTTTGAAAGCCTAATTTTACAATATTTTCACAATTTTAAAACATAAGCAGTTGAAAAATAACCTTAAACATATATATATAAGTTATTTTTCAAAAAAAATGTCTCCAAACACAGTCGGATACTTTAAGATTACGGTACAGTTTCATCGCCAAGTTTGCGAAACATTCGCCAGCCATTAAAATGCTCGACAAACGTCTTCCATATTAGACAGCGGCAATAAACAAAGTTTCACTTAAGAAACATTCAATTTTCAGATCAATCAAAACATTCAATTGAGGATTGCAATTGAAATTTTGCGGAACATTTGGCGGATTATCGCTTGAAAACAATTATAATTTGGCGATCGTACCTTATCTATTAAATACCGAAACTAACGAAGGGTTAAGGCATGGCCTGGCTGAGGAACATAAATCAGAGGAAGAAGGCTGTGGCTTCTATTATGCTCTTAGACAGCATTATTCAAAACCTTCTAGACCAATGTGCGTTTTAGCAGCGATTTGCTGCTGGATATTTTTTTGATTTTCCTCCAGGCGAAACTTTAAGGGGCTGTAAGGAATGATTTCCGTTTCCAATGAAGTCCTCCAGAAAACAAACTATCCTCATACACTAGATCTAACTCAAACTACCTCAGGTGATACTTAGGTGTTTCAAGGTAAGTTTCAGTAACAAAAGATCCGAGTGTTTTAGTCCTAGACTTATGGACTTGACTATGGACGCTAGGCCAAGTGAAATTAGATATACCATGTAAACTTCAGCAGGCAACTGAAGTTGATCTTCGATGTTTTCTTATATTCTGCATTACAGATTTAACTTTCGATCTTTTTCCGCAAAAGCTTTACTTCTCTGAGATTCTAAAATAATGCTATTATTTCCGATTGAAGTTAACCAAGTATAATACAGTTTTAAAATGCAGTATAATTTGTGAATCCCTATTATGCAAGGCAAAGAATTTGTACAATAAATCTATACGTCAGAGGTAAACAAACTTAAGCCCAGTTTTCCTGATTTTAATGTTCTTATAGTATTAGCATCATCTCGACCGTATCTTCAGATGAGCAAAGTGTCGTATCTGCAGTTCGAAAAGAACAAAACAGCCGCTCTAAAAAATAAATTGCGCATTGCGATACATCGCACTTCGGAACTTCTTTTGGCACTCCTGTAAAATTTTTCCTTAAGATAGTTTACCTCTGACTACATATATGGTGTTAGGATCCAAAAATATTAACAAAATGCTCAAAAAATAAATTGCAAATTGCGATACATTGCACTTCG
>BGPR01008847.1:6071-21547 GCA_013235015.1 Araneus ventricosus | reverse complement strand
ATGGTGTTAGGATCCAAAAATATTAACAAAATGCTCAAAAAATAAATAGCGATACATTTCATTTTGGAACTTCTTTTAGCATTTCTGTAAAATGTTAACATTTTTGCTTAAGACAGTTTACCTCTGACTACAGAAATGGCGATATGATCCAAAATTATTAAAAGATGTAATAAAATTTTTACAATTGATAAAAATAACGGTAAAGTTATTTTCACCATAAGTATAATGCATTAATACTGTAGCGAAACTTGTTCTCTTCGTGTATGAGCACCATGGCTCAGTCGGTAGAACACTCAGAAGCGACCGATCGTCAGTTAGAATTCGGCAGCAGGCGAGTTGCCTGAAAATTTGTTTTGTCATGATTTTCTTTGTGTTGTCTCTAGTTTCTTCTAGAGTGTTCTAATTATTCTTAGTAACTGTTAACTGTATTATTAACTGTGTCTTTCCAAGCCTGGAAAGTTCTAGCTGCATCCAGTTATTCGGCACCTTTGTTGCTCTACTTGTGTTTTTTTCGCCGTCCGAGACCATCAAATTCGGATTTTTTCTGCATGGAAGGATTGATACAATACTCTTTATGGAATGATCTAATCATTATTATGGAATCATCTTTTTGGAACGAACTATACTGTGTCTCACTCGGAATTAGGGATAACAGCCTTTGTTGTTTCAGATCCCATAACTCTTTAATTCAAATTCAAAGTTCTAGCTGTTTCGTCAACTGTATATAAGCAGATGTAATATTTAGTTCTCTGTATAAAGTCTCGAGTTGAGCTTAGCGAGCTTTGTCTTCATTCGACTTTAGCGAATACACTCAATCGATTATCTACGCTAACTTCATTTACGCGACAATGTGTGATAATAATTATTGAAATGTGATAATAAAAAATGATTTCTTCTCCCACTGTACCAATCACCATTAACAAAGGAAATTTTCTTCTTCACGATATTTTGATATCTGATTTTTCTTTAGCGTGATCTCGCTTCTACTGTGTGGCCGCGGTGGTCTAGTGGTAATGTCTTGCCCTCGGGCCACAGGGTTCCAGGTTCGAAACCCGATTCCATTGGAGGTCCGTTGTGTATGTGGGTCTGTTGCATACTAAACCATACGTAGGAGGCCAAACGTCCTCCCGTTGGTGTGGCGTAAAAATTCCCACACTGGCCCGGCCTACCCAAAAAGGGTGTAAGGCCGGTAGAGGACCAGTGGGGAGACCTCCACCAGCATGTGGAGGACGGGATTTATTGGGTACAATAAAAAAAAATGATACAGGCATTGCCCGAACAGGGGCAGTAATTTTAAATACAAGAGAGCTGGGAGTGTAAACATGGTTCGACCCACCTCGGTGGGGAGAAAATAGCTTGATTTACTGCTCGGGCAAACAAGGAACAGTAAAAATACATAAAAATAGATAAGTATTGAAAAAGAAACAAACAAATAAACACAGAAAAAGCAGTAAAAATCAGCCATATAAGAAGGTCAAATATTGAAACCCCATAGTATAAAAACAAAACATACACAAACAATATTACACATCAAACGACACACAAAACACAAATAAAAACTGTACCAAACATTGAATTAAAAATACATAAATTAATAATAATAATAATTACTTCTGAGACAGAGAGGAATAAATTCCGTTAGTCAACGGTAATGCACGTCCCGAGTATAAGGGAATATCAAATTATCAGTTACAGAATGTTTTTTCGAGTAAAACCGCGCAAGTTAAAATTTACTTTATGTCCTATATAGGATAAAAACGGCCAATGGGAGAGGAAAAGGAATGAAATTTTGTAGTCTAAAAATAAAAACAAGGTCAAAAAGTAGAATGCATAGCCCCATCCCCCCAAAAAAAATCTAAACAACGTTAGGGCATTGACAACGCGTGGCCACAGGTTTCCAGAACTGCGGAGAGACTCGGGAATTGGAACAGTCATCTATTGTCGGGGCCAATGGACCAATAGCTGCCATAGGGCGCCGAGAGAATCCCACACCAAGGAACCGACAGGGTACAATAAGTTAAAAAAAAACGCATAAACAAGTGGAGAGCGCTATAAACCTATAGAACTGTCATTCAGTGAAAAATTAAATAAAAAATAAAAAGTATTTCTTAAAAAGCTCAACTCATGTAAATAATAATAAAAAAAAGAAAGACTCAGCAGGCGGGAAGTCAGGAGCACAGAATGCTGAACTGTAGAAAGTGTGAAATAAAAACCAATCCTGAGAGGAGAT
Source organism: Araneus ventricosus (assembly GCA_013235015.1). NCBI lineage: Eukaryota > Metazoa > Arthropoda > Arachnida > Araneae > Araneidae > Araneus > Araneus ventricosus. The sequence goes on along the minus strand of BGPR01008847.1, from coordinate 19,317 downwards.
GTCAAGTGAAAAGTCCTTGGCAAAATGGTAAAAGATAAAAAGAGTAAAAACAGTCTTTCAATATGATAAGATGGAAGTAACACGGACCCTCAAGACGTGGAAGTTTGGAGAGGGAGATGCCAGCTCAGGTCTGACCCTCACTATCTGACCTCGGTTCAAAATTACGAGGTCCGTCCCCAAATAGTCCTAGTGTTGCTTCAAAATGCGACGTTAATAAAACTAAACTCCCTTTTACTGTATAGTTACTGCAAAAATATTATTTTTTGTATTGTTCGCTTTTGTAAAAGAACCACGTTAGATACAAGGTTTATCAGGATTTGTATTCATGTTACCAGTAGATTGGCTCAGATTCGGAAATCGACTGTGAGAAAAGTGTGTGTTTAATACCTTTTAATTGCTATTACTCTTTATCTATTTATCTATTTACGCTTTGTGCACAAACCCGAGATTATCCATGTAATCTTTATTAATTACAATTTATTTGTTTTCTTGTCTTACTCTTTTGTAGCAAATCTGAGATTGTTTAGAAAACAACTCGAATAAACCGCTCATCTATTTTATTAGTGTGTCATTTGCCTCTAAATTCGAACTCGATGCTCTATGATCCGGAAGAGAATCTTTAATAGATCACACAAACAGCTGCCATAGAAAAGGAGAAAATATGTATGGGGTCGTGATATTCAAACTGCTGTTTAACAAAAGGTTCGATTTATTACTACTTAATCAGCATCATTAACACATTCATATCAACGAATCTCAGAGTTTATCCGCCTGGAATATTCACCACTTGCTAACGAGTTAACTCGTCTGCTTCATTTATATTATAGGTATCTGTATATTTTGTTCTTTTTCAGATACAATAAATAACCGTTTATAGGTTTCTCATTTATACGTCTTTTACATTTATACATCTTTTCGTCACAGACTCGATTCATTCGTCTTCATTGTGATGATAAAGCACTTCGTTTATACGACGCAAAGCTGCGGTTACGCGTCGTTTCCGCCGTTCTAAAAAGTGACGATTTTCTCCTTTCTAGTATGTGAACCGTTCTAAAGAGTTCATGCCTTCGAAATTATTCACAGTTGATGAATTAATAGAAGATATGTGGTCTGGTGCTAAATTAACTCTCTGAACCCGGCTAGAGTGAGAATTCCAGTATCTCAAAAACTGAATTAAATTTTCGTTCACGAAAACAGAATGAAATCTTTCCTTTCTTTACAGAAATTCCAGGAGGACGGCACCCAAGTTTGGGCGATCAATTGTCAACTAAGAAATGAACAACTTTTCTCCCGTAAAATTCACTCAGGCGCCCGAAACCGCCTAAATCCGGTCTCTGTCGTATGGGGCGGATTGAGGCGGCTTAGGGCTCATAGGGTTAATGAAGAAGTTATTCCGCCTACTTTAAATGACTCAATGAATGCCATTGAAAAACTTCGGACTTATTTCTTTTGTCAAAAAAATAATGAAAGAAACATTCAATGGAATTACTTCGATTCATGATGATATAGTATTTAAATACTCATCGACAATCAGCATATAAGACGTCGGTTAAAGATTTTTTTTACTAAACACCTACCTGCATGTATCGTATAAGATATGTATAATTAGTACTCAAGATATGCAACAAAGGTATGATTTTTCTCACTTTTATGTTAAATGTTTAATTTTGAAATTTAATTATTGATTTCCACACTATGTAGTATTTATTATACTAGCACTTTCTTAAAACACTTTAAAGTTATTACTTTTAAATGTATTTTCAGTAGTGGCATTGAATTGAAAATAATCAAAATTGTTTAGTAAGACTTCGATTACACGTCTTTTAATTTATATGACGTTTTACGTGGATCCGTTTAAAGACGTTTAAATTGTGCTTTACTGTATTTAAAAACCAGATCCTAGCCGCGACGAAATTGACGGTCATCCTGATCACATTCATCTCAGTAGATCACAGTTTAATTTAGTTATGCAGTCGACGCTCGTTATAACGACCACACATTATAAACACCATTCCATTATAACAACCAGTGATAAAATCTCCAACTGTGTTTCCCTATGCATTCTATGTTATTTTAGTTCCGGTATAACGACAGTCCAGTGTCTCTAATCGCAATACAACGTCCGAATTCAGAGGACACTCTTTCCGGTATTTTTTCAAAATTCCTTTATTTTCTACTTTAAAATCTATTTTAGAAATCTATTTTTAATTGATAAAATTTTATTTTGAATACCAATGATAAAAAATAATTTGAGTATTTAGTTGGAATATCTTGAAAAATAGCCTTTTTTTACGGAACTGCTGAAAGTGAATGTGTACATTTTTTAATTATATCCACTATAGCGACCACTCGTTATAAAGACCTTTTACTGTGGGACGCAGAGGGTCGTTATAACGAGCGTCGACTCTACTAACGTTCCGTTTTGAAGCAAAACGAGTGCTATTTTGAGCCGAACCTCGTAATTTTGAACCGTGATCAGATAACGAGAACGACACATGAGGTGGCATCCTCCTTTCTACACTTCCGCACCACACCAGCTTTTATTACATGGTCTTAATCAATACACCCGGTGCATGCTTGGTAATAGAGTATTGACATTTTTAAAGTTTTAACTGATTAGTTGCGTGGGTGAGAATTGATTAGTTTATATATTTTTTAAAGAAAAAAGAGAAGGAAAAATTGATTGCCAATTCATTTTGTGTGTAGAGTTTGTGTGTGTGTTATTCGATTTTTGGTTCGATATAATTTGTCCGTGTCTGTTTTGAGTGTTTTTTTTTTGTATTTGCGCTGCATCTCACACATTGTATTTTATGGGTGAAATGACATTGGTAATTAAAATTAGGAAAGTATTGTTTGTTTTCCCCGGCCATGGTAAATTTTTATTAGTAAATAAGTTTCTCTCCATATGCTGTTATTTGTATTGTCTCCTTGGCCGGGTGAGTCTTTGTAATGTGAGAATTTTATATATGTTTATATGTACTTAATTTCCACCCATGTTGCGGGGTGCAGTATGTATATACAGTAGAACCCCGCTAATCCGAACTAATTGGGACCGGTGTCTGTTCGGATTACAAAACAATTCGTATTACCCGAAATTCCTATAAAAATTGAAAAGAAAAAGATGTGTGCTAAAAAAAAATGTAAGTTATAAGTACTCAGTACTACTATCTCTTGAATTCTTTTATTCAAAAGCAATAGAAAGAGAATATGTCTCCCCTTTTCATTAGAATAATGGATGTGCTCCTGTATGAAGTGACCTTATCTTACGGCGAGTGGCATTAGTTTCTTCAATGTGTACAAAATTATGCATGCTGAAATTATACTCTTTTGTTTCTAGCATGTATATTTAAATCTTTTCAGGTAATCTTTTCAATTACATATAATTTTCGAAAATAAAATCGGTTCGGATTAACCGGAATTTCGGATTAGCGAGGTTCTATTGTATGAAGAAAAATTTTTAATAAATGCGAGTGGGGCTTGCGTCCTCCTGCTGCTGCTGGGCCGGAGGGGTGTGCGAACGCTGCGACCGCACTAGGCCTCGCATTTTCTAAAGGCCCCGCGCAGCTGACTGATTTTGCAAATTAAAAATGCTTTCTTATTTTTTATTTTAATCCGAATATACATAAATACGGATTAAAATTTAAAAAATAATAAGTAGGAATATATCGTATATGTGCACATTTCAAGTTTTCGGAAAGCCTATAGACGGTGGATTTTTTTTGTGTACGTCGAATTAAGGACAAGATGAGTTGGTCTGAGAATCGCAGCTTCAACAGGATCAACAAAGAGTTGAAACCAAAATATCGATATCAATGATCCTGGTATTTGGCCTGATATTATAAATGATAAATTTAGAACGGCTATCATACAAATTAGTGTGACATAAGTAAAAAAACTACGATTTTCCGAATGATGAAAACAGCAGAAGTTTTTCTGAAATTATTTAAGAAAATTAAAGAATGAGAAACATGTAAAACAAAGACGGGATGGTTACTCTCCCCAAAATACAAAGATGTCACGTTGCCACTCTTTCAAATACCACCAAAAATAGTTCATAAATCAAATAATCTAATTAATCTCCATTTTAACGTATTTCTTAAGTCCTTGATATACCAATTTATGCAGTGTAATAAATAGGAAAGTGCAATAAATTATTAGTGCACGAAATTAGTTTCAAGGCCCCGCAAATTAACTTCGCACCAGGCCCGCTTTTGTTCGGGCCGGCCCTGCTGGTCGGTTCTCTTCCCCTCCAGTTCTTTAATGCCTTAAACCCAGTAGGGTAGGCTGGGTTGTATTGCACCACACCAGCGAGAATTCTGGGGCCATATGAAAGCAAATGTGTATGGGACCTTTCTGCATGAGTTGAAGATTGTTGTTCGCATCTCTGTAGATACTAGGAAGGTCCGAGATATGGCAGTGTTAAGAATTCCATGCAACGCCGATATCAACCTTGTGTAAGTCTTTGTTTCCGAAGACCTCCTGTAGCATTTGTGCCTTTTGCTAATGTAAATAATGCTTTCTTACACACACATTTTGCTATTTGATTTCTTTTCTTCTCTCTACTTGTTTTTGCCTTAGTTCGTGAGCAAGGCATTTCCAACCCTTCAAATCTGTCATTTGTGTGTTCCCTATCCTCCTACAAGAGTCGCATTGGTATTGAATACTCCTGTTTACAATCCGGAACGTTGCAACAAATTTCGAACTAGGTTAAATAAATCCATGTCTAAGCCTATGTATCTATATTACTACCTTCAATAAGTCCCGGAACTTATTTTATTGTGGAAGAATGAATACGAAAAGAACCTGCTTATTTTGTGCTTACTTCGAAGGTACTACCCGGTGCAACTGTGTATTTTTGCCACCATTCATACAAAGATGTAAATGCGAATTACAGACCTCCTTTTGCCTCTTCCTCCAGCGCCTTCGTTCACTGCACTTCATCGGAACTCGTTGCTTCTTATGAAAATTCTTTAGTCGAGGAAGAAGCCACATGGTGCTAGGTCAGGGAAATAAGGTGATTCTGGAAATACCGGAATGTGATGTTTTGACGGGTAATTTGATGCCAGGAGGCACCAGTGAGCCAGCGCCTTATCGTGATGGAGAGCCCACGACTCGGAATTCCCCGCGACGGGAAGTTTCGAATGTCTGTAATCACGATTCACGTGCATACGAAGCCTGTATTTGAAATGGATAAAACCTGTTTTGACTGGTCGGGCTCATGAAATTTCATTCACATTCATTTACACTTAAAAAATATTAAAAAAGTTTCGGAACTTTTTGAACATATTTGTATATCGGAAATAAATAACTGGTTAATCGAAGTGTTTTCTTAAAAACATTTTCACTAGTGTATTTAAAAAATGGAAAGTCACAACTTATAATTACAGATTGCGTAGTAAAAATGTTTCTTATTTCCAAGCTGAGATAGATTTGTATTCTTGAGTCAACATTTCGCTAAATATTTTAGTATTCAGTTACTTAGGAAATGAATCGATGTCACATGTTCTACAATATCCGATTCGCTTCTTAACGATCATGTTCGAAATTAATGAAGAACATGTTTCAAAAAAGCGAACTGTAAACAAGATTCTTTCGCCTTTTACTTTTTTCCTCTTTCACTGCAAAAAAGGGCTTCTAGTTGACAAAAGAGCATCCTTCAACCACTCATATGGAACGAAACCACCTGCTCAACAAATCTGGAGGGGGATTGCATCTACTTAATGACTGAAACTGCTATCCTCGAAACGGTACATTAGTTAGAGTTTCCCTTCTAGCACTTTTGGATTTCTGAAAGAACTTAACATGAAACGAAGAATCCTACTCCGTTGCCATTCTTTTTTTAGTATCGATTATTTCGTTATTTATTATTTATACGGTTGCAGTGATCCTTTTCCATATTTTGAATTTCGTGCATGGACTGTGTAATGAGATGAGATTGAGATTAGGACGAAGCTGGAATATATCTGTTTCGTTAACCTAAAAATCATGCATCGTGTTTCGTTTTTTGTGGAATAAGAATATGAAAGATGGAAAATTACGTTTTATTGGAGTCGTAATTCGTGGAATATTTTATTAACATTGTGGAAAAATCATATTTTAACATGGAATACATTTTTAGAATGATTTACAAGGAAAATCCGTTACGATTTAGGTTTCATTGCCTTTTTTAAAACATGTCTAAGATCGTTGACTATTCTGTAAATCAGAATCAGCGAAGTATATTTGAAAATATGGTAATATTACCTATAAGTAACGGATTATTTACAGTCAGAATTAGTCTTGTAAATATTTTGATTTTAATTGTGGAGTACAGCATTTTTCATTTAAAAAAATTCCATTAGTTTATATCTTCTTTGTTGTCAGTATTTCATTTTTTTGGAATTAGAATAGGTAGGATGAAAATTTTCTTTTTACTAAATTTCGTGAAATATTTTAATAACATTGTGGAAGAAATCATATTTTAAACATGGAATATATTTTTAAAATGATTTACAAGCAAAATCCGACACGATTTAAGTTTTATGGCATTTTTTAAAACAGAGCTTAGATCGTTTGCTATTCTGCAAATCAGAATTAACGAAAAATATTTTAAAATATAGTAATACTGATATTATCTAAGTAACGGTTTATTTACACTCCGAATTAGTCTTCATTTATTGTAAATATTTTTATTTTAGTTATAGAGCTCATCATTTATCATTTTTTAAAATTCCGTTGGCTCGTTTACTTTGTTGGAAATGTTTATTTTTTATTTTGATTTATTTATTGATTTTTGTAAAAATTGACCCATTTTGTGTTCTACTTATTATGTTTCCATGTCAAATGTTATAACTTGAACTGCGTTAAAGCGTTCTGAAGGAAAACCATCGATCTTCTCAACTTTAAAAAATAACGGATGTCAGTAAATTTATGCATACTTATAATAATCGAAGTAGTTCTAATTAGAAATTCATATTGCAACAGAGATCCTAATTAATCATTATAACTGTGGTGGGTGATATCTGCAATGGAAATAAAAATCAACAAGCCAAAAATAACATGTGCTAGTAGAAGATCATATATTTTTTGTTAACTCTTGCCACACAACTTATTTTTTTAAATGTTCAAGATTCGACTTTGTTATAGAAAACAATACATAAAATCGATATAAATATAAAAATAATGAAAAGCACAAAACAATGATACGCGTATTAAGCTACTGCGTTACTAAATCGTTAACAAACTGGTTATTATAACTATGGTGGCATAAGTCCACACATTTTGATGGATAAATGGCCGAAACTCTATCAACAATTATTTATTATATGCACATTTGGAACAAACTTCATTATATTATACAACATAAACAGAAAGATTCGATATAACGTCATTGATAGTTCGATAGATTTTTAAATTAATATTGAAGTTAAATTTTGGCATTTCTAAAGTGTTAATAATTCAGCAAAGATTCAAAACAGTCCAGTAAATGTTCAATTGAGCACTTTGGAAGAATGTAAAAAAACCCATGAGAATAATTTTTCCAACTTCAAAAAATTTCAGTTGTTTATGTAGAACAAGTTTATGATGATTTCTGTTATTCTTAATAAATCTTAATTACGCACTGAACAACAATTTTGAATATAGTTAAGAGTATCAAAGCAAAATATTAATAATAATAATAACAACAACAAGGATAATAATTAAAAACTAGAACACGCATGGCTTTACTTTCATCTTCAACCGAAAATGCATTTAGCTAATGTGAATGATTCCTTGTATTAATTAATCAATAATTTTGCAGTCAACTATATTAACTAAGTTCTTGTATGAAATTTTCCCTGTTGAAATAAATGACGAATAAGTTTTTTGTATTAAACACTATAAAGAAATTGAAAAGGCTATTATTAGCTTTTAATGTTCAAATTCTTTCTACAGCACTCATATATATATATACATTTATATGCAATAGAATTGAAATTATTGTTTTGTGATATTTATATTGTATTTCAAGCAACGAGATAAATTTTTGTATGCAACAAAATTAAATCTGCTTCTCTATGGTTATTTATCAAAATCAAGATAATGAAACGGGAGAAATCACTTTCTATTGTAACAAATTAAACAATTTGATACAAATTAAAATTGATTGTTACAACGCAGTATTTTAGGATTGAAACTGGTACGTACCAATTGAAGCATAATTTTCATTAATATACACTAAGGCATCTTGATCAATTAATAAAGGCAGAGATTTTCCGAGAAATTATTGCCAGAACAGGAAACTGTTGCACTCTTGTTCGCGACGAGCAGGTGAGAAGACACACATGACTTCTATCTTATCGTAAATACGTTTTGCTGTTGCTCAAGTAATTAATATTCATCACGAAAGTATGTGACATAAAGAAAACTTATGACGTAACGTGTCATAAGTAATTATTGCTGAAAGTGCATGGGTCGTTCTAGGCGAAAATTGGGGCCGTTTTGTGGCCCCTTCACAAAATTCCACTTCATAAAAACGGCCCCTTCACAAAATTCCATTTCATAAAAAAGGCCCCTTCACAAAATTCAAATTCATGAAAACGGACCCTTCTCAAAATTCAAATTCGTGAAAACGGCCCTTTTAGAAAATTTCATTTTATAAAAATGATCCCTTTTTAAAATTTTTCCACGGCACACACAAAATAATTTTTAAAAAATAATTTTCACAAAAATAATTTTTTTTCACAAAAATATTTTTATTTTTCACACAAATATTTTTTTCACAAAAATGGGCCTTAAAAAAACCTGGATCGACCCTTGAAGTGTTTTTATCTACAAGTCACGGGAAATTAAATTTCTTTTAGACAGCTTTTGCTTCCCCTTTTCAAGCTGTTATGTGATAAATTTAATAAAAATGGTTTTAAAAACATTTATGTTAGTATACTACAAGGTAGATTCTTTTCAATTTAATTATTTTCTTATTCATTATTACAAATATTGTGGAATCTTAAATTTCTCAAATTCACTACCAGATGGCGCACTGATATGGAATTAAAATTCAGTTTAATTAATTGATAAACTGATAGTTCAATCCTGAAAACATTAAAATAATTTATTTTCATCGAGAACACACAAGCGTAAAAAAATTCGGATGTTTAGCACATGAGGAAGTGAGTGAAATGTTATGGTATCTTGAAATCGATCAATTTCTCAAATTCACCAACAAGTGTCGCACTGATATGGAATCAAAATTTACTTAAATTAATCAATTAACGGACAATTCAGTTATGAAAACATTAAAATAGTGTATTTTTATTGAGAAGACACAAGTGTACGAAAATTCAAAAGTCTAGCACATGAGGAAGTGAGTGAAAAATCGGATACAAAATCCTATCTTTACGAACATGAAACAATCAAGTTTGATAAAAGCGAGTAAAAACAATCTGAACACAATAAAGAGTATTCAAACTGTCTTCAATGTACAAAGTACAAAAATCAATTGAAGGAACGGAGATATATTCTGTTTGTTTTTGGTGGGAAAGACTTCTTAAATCTTTTCTTCTGTTCATTCATAATAAATCTTTAGCCAATGATCATTTTCAAGCATTCACAAACACATAACTACTAGATATTTTGCGCTCTTTCTATACAAATACAGGAGTGCGAATTGTTCCTGTGCCTGTACTGGTGTGGGGATTTGCAGTCGACCTTTTATTGAATTCCTTATGTACTAGAGTTTTGAGGTTTCATGTAATAATGTGTTCCCGAATGACATATGACGGTTTAATATTTTAAGAACATTATACCAGTTAATCCATCAATTTTAAGTAAATTCTGATTCCACATATGAGGCGAAACTGATAGAAAAATTGAGAAAAAAATTAATAATTTCATATTTCTAATAAGGAATTATGAAATTCATTACAGATTAAAAGGCAGACAGTAATAAACAAGTTTTAAAAAACGCGCTTTTATTAGTGTACTAAAAACAGAAAATAATTCTTTTAAAAGAATCCAGATGTACAAATATAAAAAAATCTTAAGGTTGGAAAACAGTAGTGTACGGAAATTAAACTCGATGAATATTATCTACACTATTAAAATTCGAGAGTAAACAAATGTATCTATCTATCTATGTATATGAGGCTATCTTCTCAAGAACCGCTGAACGAAAAAACATGCCGAAAGTACCAAAAGATGGGAAATAATCCAAGAAATCCATTTTGACCATTAAAATTCCGAAATTACAATTAGTTAAAATGATATTAATTAAAAACGCCAAAATGAATAATAAATTAGGGTATTTTTTCTATTTTCTTTTTTTACTTCCTTACTATTCAAATACGCACAAGAGAAAAATTTACATTTCCGATGTCGAATTTATCAGCTCTTACTTTTTTATTTATTCTTTTAGAACCGTATTTTTCCCGCCATTATTATTCAAATACGGGCAAGAAGAAAAGATGTTTCTGATGTTTAATTTATCAGTTTGTTGTATTTTTATTTGTTTATGTTTTATTTTTTATTTTGCAAAACAAAATATTGCTATTATATGCTATCGTGTTTTAATTTATAAACTTCGGAATTGTTCATTTTAAGGATGTATTAATTATTATACGTTTTATTGATTAAAGGTTTAGAATAAATTTTCGTTTTCTAAACTTCTCCGTTTTCATTCGAACCATACTGTTTTGAGGCAATAAAAAAGTTAGATTTTAAAGTTTTAATTCGTCAATATAGGATTGAAAGGAGATTTATGTTTATTGGGAAAATTTAGTGACAATATTTGTAGAAAAAATAAACTGCATTCGGGCATATGAAAAAAATATGGATCCAGAGCAACGACGGGTTATCAGCTAATGAGAAAGACAATTTCCACACATTTTTTTTTAAATAAAAAAATAATTTGGAAATGTTATTAGAATTCTAGTACCCTTAAGCAGACCATTCACATCTCTTCCAAAATGGAACTTTTGGAACACGGGAAGGAAAAAAGCAATCGTCAGTTTCAAAAACCGATGGAAATTGGCGTAGCGAAATGGCAATGCTGGAATTCAAACGAACTCAAAATACAACACTTCATGCTCCGATTCCAATTTGTTGCCTCGGATGCGAGGGTAGCGTCACATCAACGGATCTGCCTACATTGAAACCTCGCGTCGAGGGTAGAAATGAAACTCGAAATCTCCCGCGTAAGGGAAGAGGAGGGGGGTGGACAGAATTCTGCGAATTTGAACCTTGTCTCAAAACAAACTTAGGAGCCTCCGAGAATGACGTGCCTCATTTTTCGACTTGAATGGATGGGGAAAACAGTATTGGGACAAATGGAATGGAATGGAGCACGGATGAATGCCCAGCTTTAGAGTATTTGAGTCACTAACTGCAGAAAGGGGGGGGGGAGTTGTAGGCGTGCGAAATTTCACAGATCATGCAAAATCAGGTTCTTAGTTTTTCATTCGACAGAAGACGCGGCGTCTCCTCGGAATGTCTGAAGGCCCCTCTTCAATTTATCGCTGTCTGATGCTTTTGAAAACCTATCGGCATTTTCTAACACGAAATCTATTGTGTATAATACATAGTTTCGTTCCAGTTACTGGATGTATTCAAGGGAAGGTGCGAGCAGCGTTTTGTGTCCAGTTTCTTTGTCGGAACTGAATAAACACATGTACTGACAACAAATTTGTGTTGCTTCCCTTGTAATGAACTAAGGAGGAGAGAAGGATTTTACTGATAGAAATTGCGAAGCCTGCTTTGTTCCGAAGCTTTCAAAGAGATCTATAAAAATACTACAGAAGAGTTTGTCAAGTTATAGAGCTGATTGTGGGAAAATCTTTCTGTTACATTGATGGCTGACTGAGATCAATTTATGCTCCAAGATAACAGAAGGTTTGCAAACGACGATACGAGTTGCGGAAGGAAGGGCATGTGACAAAAATCTAGTCGACCAATGAGGTGCGTTTCGTATTGTATCATCTTCACCTTTTCAGTGCATTTTTCACCACTATATTTAAATAAATAAATTTTTGATAAAATTTCGACTTGATATTTGAAATTGAATAATTTTCTACAAAATACAGATTGTTTTCACGCTTTTAAAAAAATGCTGAAGTTCCCATTTTATTAAACTAATTTAAAGATAAGTTGGAATTTTGCTATTTTATCTGAAAGTTTCTTAAAATGGACCATAATGAGTTGCCTAAATTTTACTTTAAAGTCAATGGACTATTATCTTGGACTAGAGAATTGGCACAGAAACCTGTTATAAATCATTGGTAGTCTCGAATTGGAGGTGGAACAAAAAAAAGCAGAAAAAAACAACAAGGAAGGAAGCCATAAGACATCAAATGTTAGTTCAAAAAGAACAAAAACCAGAGGTACTCAGTTTTGTATCATATGTGAGGAATCAACGGAAGAAGAATTGATACAGTCCATAAAATATCATACTGGGGGTCATACTTTCTGCGTTAGTGTGAATTTGAGAATTAAAAAAATGTCTTTGATTTAATTGGGCTTAAAGATATTGGTGGGCAAATCTGAGAAACCAGTTTCCATAATTTGACCGATGACACAATTTTTTAAGTTATTTATTTTTCCTCTTTAAAGTATATTTCATGAAAAGATATTTATATTGTATTGAAGATAAATATACTACAACTATTTTTTACATTAAAATTTCTTCTAAATCACTGTATATTAATAGATGTCCAGATGGTCCAAATACGGCAAACTATCCCTACATTCTGAATTCGATTGTCTTGCATGATGAAACAAAAAACACATCTTGTGTGGAGTTGATCTTAGTAATTTCTTTTCTAGTCTAGACCAAATCGTTGTACCGCTTCTACAGTTTCATTGACCTTTCCTCCTAAACTTATGTGGTTTTAAAAACTGGATAATTACCTTCAAATTTCTTACTCGTTTTCCTTTGTATGCTCTTAAAATATTTGCTTAGATGAAGAGAAATGATACTTAATTACTATAATCTCAAGCGATGTATGCAGATCAAAATAAAAATAGAAACATCGCTATTGTTTCACTTTTAAGAATATCCAGTCTTGATTTATGAAAGGTTCAACGGGTTTGCATTTATGAAAACTTTCCCAACTAGATCAATTTGTTCCATACCAAAAAATCTTACTTTTGTTTCTTCCATTCTATTCTTTTACTTCCCACGGCACATTCTTTTCTATCATCAGAAGAGTCCATGTTTTCCAAGGTGTCATTTGCTTCAATGCATTCTATAATTGTTCATTGCTCTACGGCTAATGATTTCTGACGATTTTTTGGG